>CAUYRT010031057.1:112500-117500 GCA_963574885.1 Lepilemur ruficaudatus
GCTGCGGGGATGGCAGATGCAGACCCGACTGTTGTCAAGGAGGACACACCTCCTACGTGGTTAAAGGAATGCACCACAAATCTTGGGTGGGGGATTCTGGTAGCCTTCGTCATGGACATAACCACCCTCTCCCTCCCCTGGCCTCTCCTGAGGAACCGACTGATGAAGAAAGCAGAGATGCCAAGCCCATTTCTGAGCACACAAGAGGGGTACAAGGGTGGTGGCATCTCTCCAGCAAACGGGACTAAGTCTCAGGTCCCACCCAGGCCACTATTTTTCACAACTGCTTACAAAAAGAAAGATGCTGTTATCCCATTTGAAAGGTGGAGAAATAAGACCCTGAGCCATTTACCCAGGGCAGTAAGAGGGGGACATGTGACCCAGCTGACCCCAGGCACGGAGCTCTCCCCATTAAACCACCTGGGCGCACCCTTAAGGAGCTCTCGCAGACACGCTCTCCTCCCAGAGCCACGCACCCGCCCCTGCAAGGAGCAGGACCCGTGAGCAAAGCACCGGGGCCCCGCGACTCACAGAGCTGGCAGTTTGCTTGAGAGACACGCGAGCTAGAGGTTGGCTGCCGATACTTTATTGATATTTTATGTATATAATATTTATAGTCATAGAATAGTTTATTATGTTATGTCTGGGGGGAGAGAGAGGGAGGAAGGGAGGCAGAGAGAAAGTAGAGCATGGACAGAGTGTGTGTGTGTGAGAGAGTGTGAGTGTGAGTGTGTGTGCAAGTGCGTGTGTGTGTGCGTGTATGAGTGTTTACGAGTGTGTGTGTACGAGTGTGTGAGTGCATGAGTGTGTGTACGAATGTGTACAAGTGTGTATGAGTGTATGTATATGAGTGTGTGTGTACGAGTGTGTGTGAGCATATGTGTGAGCGCATGAGTGTGTGCGTGTGAGTGCGTGCACGAGTGCATGTGTGTGTGCACGTGTGTTGTGTGTGTGCGTGTGTATGAGTGCATGTGTGTGAGTGCATGCGTGTGTTGAGTGTGTGCGTGTGAGCGTGTGCACGCACGTGTTGAGTGTGTGTGAGTGCATGTACGAGTGCATGTGTGTGTGCACGTGTGTGTGTGAGTGCATGTATGAGTGCATGTGTTTGTGGGCACACGTGTGTGTGCGTGTGAGTGCGTGCGCACGCGTGTGTTGACTACGTGTGTGTGAGTGCATGTACGAGTGCATGCATTTGTGAGTGAGTGCGTACGCACGCGTGTGTTGAGTACGTGTGTGTGAGTGCGTGTACGAGTGCATGTGTGTGTGAGTGTGAGTGCGTGCGCGGTAGCCGGCAGCAGCGGGCAGCGGCCGCAGTTGCAGACCGCCGGGCCGCACCGATCGAGCCCCTGCTCATTAGCCGGCATTGGCGTAGACACTCAGGTAAGCAAAAGTGGGCAAGAAAATGACGGGGTCGCTGAGACCAGAAAAAGGAACGGCATGGCGCGAAGAGCAGACGCCGTCACGCCGCACCCTTTCCGTGAACGCAGCCCCCTCTGCTCAGGGCCCCGTTTCAGAGGGACTCCCCAACTCCTCCAGCCCTCAGCAACGTCCGTCTTTCTGCGCTCCCTTGCACGTGAGCTTGTGCGGGACCCAGCGCTGTGCTGCGCGGCGTCGTCCCCGGTAAACACGGACTCGAGGCTCTCAGCCCTCGCTCTGCTTTTCCACGCAGTGCGTGCGCTCCAGCAGAACGCGCTCTCTGGTCTGGAAACGATGCGGCAAGTTCCAGACGAGGACAGAGAGTCGGGCTGTGAATGAATCTGCATTCTAGCCCCTGCTGCCGAGTAACTTGACCTCTCCTGTGGTCACCTACCTCACCTGCAAAACGGGAGAGTAAACGCGGTCTACCTCACAGAGGTGCTTCAGGATAGCAGGAGGAGCTCAGCTCTGCGCGGGGCACCCGGCAAGCACCCAACAAACGGCAGCTAACAGGGCCTTCAGGATCAGCAGTTGCGGCGGCAACAACCGTGTAACTGAACACAGCTGGTCCTCAGTTTCCCAGTTTGTAGAATGGGTTCTACAGCATGAACTAGGCATGAGTTTCACGTGGATTAGGATGATGTACATAAAGAGCGTGGCGCATAGTAGATGCTCAAATTATTTTGTCTGTGAACAACAGGTCTATACATTTTACATCCCCAGGGAGCGTTGCTGAGCGCAATAGACTCTCCATAAAAAAGTGTTGATTTGTTGGGAAAAGAACGCCTTGTACTAACTATGTGCATTCACACTGACGCAAACTGGCTCTACCTGCCCATTTAAAGAGAAAGAAACAAAACATCAGGCTTCCCTCACGGCCAAGGAGCATCCGATCAACAAACGTCACGTTGCCAAGCTCCGTCTGGCCAAGTCTCGGGATTCTCAGGGGCACATCTGTGGATACGCTGCAGTCAGAAGGACTATCCAATCTGCCTCGCGTCATTTTTAAAAGTTCTCAGGTTTTCAGGCTCCAAAAGTGTCATTATATTGGGAATGGAATTTTGTCTCCTCCACCAGCAATGTAATAAAATCTTCGAGTCTGAGAAAAAGTTAGGAAAGTTCAAATGTCAACCAGGTTAACGTTAAAATTGCTAGAAAACAGGAACCGTAATTTGGGGATTGAAAAAGAGGCAGAATTCATGTAAGTGCAAGTGATCTGGAAATAGATGTTTATCTTGGCCGTTCTCAGGGAAGTGACATCATATCGTGTGTCTGCAGGGATATTAGTCCTGCATTTTTCAATCCAGATTTTGGCACTAAAGTTGGCAAAATTAGACCATTCTGTTAAACTGATCTTCGGGGCGTCCACCCTCCCCAGCACATTACAACACACCTATGACACGACTCGAGAACAATGGTGAGAAATGGGCTATAAAACAGGAATGGCCTGCTCCATGTAAAGTGCACTTTACTGCGCAGGTGTACCTGCGTTTATCGGTACTGTAAAGCAGCGCGATCGTGCCGCCATAAAGCGTGGTATTTGTTTAAAAAAAAAAAAAGAGGAGGAGAAGAAGAAAAACATATCCACCTATTAATTTAAAAATTGCAATAAAAAAATGTTTAAGCCAATTGAGCACTTTATAAAAACATTTGCCATTTTATCATCTGAGATTTTACACATTTTGTGGGAAGCGTTACAAGGTATGTGAAACAGAAAGGCAATTTGGGGGGAAAGAAGGAAAAAGGGGGAAAAAAAAGCTTTGTTGAACTGAGAAAGCAGTTTCCACGCCCTACCCAGGAAAACCGCATATTTAAGCACCTGAAACCCGTGAATGTGGCTGAAAACGTCCCAGCGGTGGTGGTGGTGGGCGGTGGGAGGGAGGCTTGCCCGTTTCGGGTGTAAGTGGGAAAGCCCTGAATAGGAAGTCCTGCAGGAGTTTTTATTGCCGACTTCCTTTCGGGAAGATGGCATTGTTTCTGCCTACAATGACTAGGGAAAGGGTGTCAGTAAGATGTGGCTGACAGCACCCTTCAAAGCTCCCGCCGGCTGCAGGAGTGCAGGGCTCGGTATTTTTGTTCCTTGCCAAGCAGGTCTGGGCTATTTATAAGCAGGATCGTGCTGGTGCCTAAGTTTCCCTTCCCTAGAAAGGGTTCTTGGCATAATGTTTAGATTAAGAAAATAGTCTAAACACAATGCAAGAGGTATCTCCCTGCCTGCAGCGTTCTGTGTTTAAAAGTCAAATTCTTTCCCCTCCCATAGACAACAGCTCCAAAAATACTCCTCTGAGCAGTCAGGCCACTGAGCAACCCACCTGCCTGGCAGGCCAGGAAAGGACAGCTTTGAACAGTTTCCTCTCCTTCTCCTTGACACATTCTTGACCAAAAAACATTCTGCAATGTCAGTGGACTTGGACACAATAGAGTTCCATTGGCAGGGTTAAGGGAGGGCGCGCATTTAGAGCGAGAATAAAACAAATGTTTCAAAAACCCATTATTGGTTTCATTTCAATCCCTGCTCTCAGTTCTTCCTCGGCGCCAAATGCCGTCCGCATGCTTGGTGCAGATGTTGTCACAGCTGCCCGCTCACATTGCTAACAGTATGTAGCCTGGGCTTCACCACTCCGGATCCCAGGAGGGTGACCCAACGAGACATAAAGCAAGGACAACTGCAGCAGAGCCTCCAAACTGCTGCCAGGGGGAATCTCTCTAAAATGCAAATCTGAGCACAGCACTCTCCTGCTGGCAGCACTGCCATGGCTCCCTATTGCTGCTCTCCAGGAAAACTTCCGAGATCCTCAACCTGGCACAGAAAGGCCTGCTCAGCGCAGGTCTGTCTGACTCTCAAAGCGTGCTTCTCTCTGCTCTCCTTCCTCCCACAACCAGCAGCTGTGCTCTCACTAGGCCTGCCAAGCTGCTCAGAGAGGCCTCACAACAAAGCAAACGGGCCCAAGCCCACTGGTTAGAATGCTGCTTCCATCTTTTTGTCCTAGCAAACTCCTCTTCATCCTTCAAAACGCTACGTGGCTTCTCCTCCTCTGTGAAGCCTTCCCTAACCCAACCACAAAGTCAATCCTTCTTTCCTTGTACAACATCTGCATATAAACACCCTTCTTAGATGTCCTGGATTTTGCAGGTACCATGTTGCCGTCTTGATATGTGTCTACATGTCCACGCTTGGTGATTGCCCAGGCACCGATGAGGCAAAGGCTGAGTTTTATTTAACTTTTTATCCTCAGCACCTGGCACAGTGTCTCCACGTACAGAGTGGGGGAAAGAAAAGAACAGAAGAATGACAGGGATGGAGGAAAGGTGGGGAAAGGGAAAGGAAATGACAATCAACTCTGCCACCTCTGGTGTAAAAACACAACCAGGAAGCCAAGCCTGGAGCCACTTGTGCTACCCGTGGTTAGGTTCTCTGCTTCTCTTAACCTGGAGTCTACAGAGCATGAGGAGGCTAAATCTAGCTCCAGATCAAAGAAGCCAGTGTCGTCTCTCATGTCCAGACATGCCGGTCCCTTCTACTCCATGTTGCATCTCAAGAACTAAAAATGTAGCACCTTGTTCAGAAAACATTGTTTTAAAAA
>CAUYRT010031058.1:0-16607 GCA_963574885.1 Lepilemur ruficaudatus
TCAGAGCTCACTGTCTAAAGGAGAGACAGAACTTGGGACAAAAAACCACAATATACACTAGAACTTTGTGGAGCAGAGAGGAGGGGGCACCCAATTCCTCCTGTATGCAACAGAGTTTCACAATGGAGAGGGTGGTGGAGCTAGTCGTTGAAGGATGGACAGGAAATTTTGGGGAGCGGAAGAGCACATTCACAGAGGGGATAGCCCATGCCAAGGCCAGGCTTGCGCAGGCAGAGGATGCAGAGGGAGGGGAGAACAGTGGACTGTAGGTGGGTCCATGCAGGCAGACCTGTTTGAAGTGAGGTTGGAGAAGGACCCTGGGGACAGCTCCTAAGAGGCCTTATCTGTCACGTGGAGGCATGCTGACATTATATTTTAGGCTAAACGGAACCAAGATTTAGCAGGGGAGTGATAGGACCTCATGGGTTGATTTTTAGTCTGGTACCTCTGGCAAGTGAGGGAGGATGGACTGACAGGGGATGAGACACAGGGGGTGCCCAGGTGAGGAATGGCCAAGGTCCCCCATGTAGGCAGCAAAGCCAGGATGTGGGGGATTTGGAGACATTTCTGGGGTAGAACTCACAGAGCATGGTGACATTAGATGTAGGGTGGGGGAGAAGGGCAGTCCAGGAGGTGTCTGAGATGCTGCCTGCCAATTTCTCTGGGGAGCGAGTATAGTGGAGCTGTCTTCCAGAGATTATGGGGTACGCATGAGGAGAAACAGGTATAGGATGGAGAAACGATGAGTCTGATCACCTCTGTCTGGTTCCCCCACTGATGCTGGTCCCCTCGCTCTCTTTGCCTGGAATGCATGCCTCATATTCATCATCTGTCAAATATCCGAGCTTTCTTCCTGAAACAGTCCCCTGAAATCACCCAGGTGACCTGAGCTCAGTGAAAATGAGAAGCTGATACCTCTGTTTGTGCTCACATGATTACAGACCTGCCCAAACACTAATATGCTGGTCCCTTGTGTCACCTTGACAGGCTGTAAGAGAAGAAAAGTCTGACTCAGACCCTAGCCCAGGCACTTAGAAAAAAACCAAAAGGATATTATTACAGTGAAGCTTCAACCTATGAGATGGCCCCACACAGGGCCCCCAAAACAGAGAGCAAGGATGGTTTCAATTCATACACACCCTGAAGTGTGTACACACGGGGCTTTAGTGGTCACCTGCAACTCTCCCAGGGCGTGGAGCCCCTGCCAGGCTGACGTGGAACATGACGAGTCCCCGGCTCTCGGCTCCCCAGGCCTGCTGGGTGTGTTTCCCAGCCCCGGGCCCCTCTTTCTGTTTGCTGTGCTGACACACATGTGAGGGCGTTGCCTGCTGCACACCACAGGCGCTTGGAACTTTGAGCAGGAAAAGGGTGTGTATGGAGAGGGACTTCTGATTCCGTCTGGGAATCGCTGGCTTCCTACAGGGCTTGGTGGAGGGTGCAGAGGGAGTGGGGACAGCACATTATTTCCCTATTGCTCGGAATCTACAGACACAGCCTGCAGGAGGCCTCATCCTCCCCTGCTCTGTCCAGTACGATAGCCACTGGCCACATGCGGCTCTCTGAGTTTCCATTTTAATTAATTGAAATGAAATAAAATAAAAAATTCAGGTCTTCAGTGGCAATAGGCACATTGCAAGTGCTTCACAGTCCTCCTGTGTGGCCGGTGGCTATGTGTTGGACAGCGTAGATAGGGAACATTTCCATCGTCACAGAAAGTTCTAATGGCAGCACTGTTTTATTCCAACACTCCCAGGTCTTTCTCTTTTTCTCTCTTTCTCTCTCTCTCTCTTTCTCTCTTTCTCTCTTTCTTTCTTTTTGACAGAGTCTCATTCTGTTGCCCAGGCTAGAGTGCTATGGCATCAGCCTAGCTCACAGCAACCTCAAACTCCTGGGCTCAAGCGATCCTCCTGCCTCAGCCTCCCAAGTAGCTGGGCCCACAGGCTAATTTTTCTATATATATTTTTAGTTGGCCAATTTATTTCTTTCTATTTTTAGTAGAGACGAAGTCTCACTCTTGATCAGGCTGGTTTCGAACTCCTGACCTCCAGCGATCCTCCCGCCTTGGCCTCCCAGAGTGCTAGGATTACAGGCGTGAGCCACCACACCGGGCCACTCCCAGGTATTTCTTGAGACCTATAGGACCAGCGGTGTGTGGTCCAGGATCTTTTCACTCTAAAACGATGCTTTCTTAGAGATTGGGAACCCACTAGGCACCTTAAGTTTGGGGCAGGGTAGGAGGCAGAAAGCCCCCAGCCCCCAGGGGCCTCATGAATACCACATAGGGACTGGGCGGGGAGCCAAGGGGACTCGTTGCAGTGGAGCTGGAATAGGAACAGCGACCCCCTGAGGTAGTCCCTGGAAGGGCTGATTCTAGTGGCCTTGCTCCATGGCAAGAAGTCCCAGGCAGGTTTGGCGTACACAGGTGGACCAGGCCAGAGTGTGGCCTCTAGTTCACGATTGTGGCTGGTCTCCGAGCATTGGGCACCTGCTTGCCAAGCCATCCCTGGACGTCCTGGGGTCTCTAGAAAGTGCTGATGGGAGCGGCACAGCCGCCTGCCCCACAGCCCAGCGCCTCTCTGAAGGTCTCACTCACTGGGGCGGCATCACTGCCTGAGGCTTCCGTTTGTTTCTCTATCTTTAAAGCGCATTCTACAGTCTGAGCTGCGTCTAGATGCAGGCTGAAGAGCAGGATAGCATGCAGGGAGCAGGCCACTGAGATGAACTGGGCAGACGTTTATTACGGAGAATCTCCACGGAGGGGTTTCTCAGCCTGCGGAGGTGGCGGGCGGACCGATCTGCTCCTGCTGCCTGAGCCTTCGCCTCGTCCTTCCTTCTCCGGTGAAGGGTTAACAGTGGACAGAGCATCCCTCTCACTACCCTTTGGTCTCCTTGGCAACAGTTGTGCCCCTTCAGTGATCCCCTCCCCCAGGTCTTTCGAGGCTAGACTTTCTCAGCAGGGCCAAGAGCGAGACATGGAAAGGCAGAAGCAATAGCCTGGCAGCCAAAGGCCTTCTCTTCCCACAGCCAGGGGCGTGCTGAAAAAGGTGGCTGCATTTGTGAGCTTACTCACCGTGTTCTGGCCACGCCACTGCATTAGTCAAAGCGATTTTGTTGTTGTTCTGTTTCTGGGAGGTAGAGAAAGGGTGGGTCTATTCCCTGCCAGCCCTGTGTCTGCAGGGCTTCTTACCTCCTCTCTTTCCCGTCACCAGCTCAGACTCTTTTAATTGGTGCAAACCAAAATACCCACTAGATAATAGTGTCAGCCAAGATCTGCTTTAGGGCAGAGAGTGGGCAAGGGTCATGGCAGCTGAGAGGGGCAAAACATTCATGGCAGAGTTAAGCAGGAGTGAGGCCTACCTTCAAGCAGGAGAAATTGGCAGCTACTGATACAATAGAATTCTAGGAAAATCACCCTGCTCTAAAATTGCACCATCTAGGGCTGATAAGATTTGAAATTCCACCATTAGAGATTCATTTTTATGGCTATATAATTATCTCTAAAATAACTAAAGTGCAAATATCCCAATTAAGGAGCAGGCCCTTTTCTTCAACACAAAATAGGGTATAGAAAATGGGGCAAACCTGTCAACTCATGAGTGGATTATTAAAATTTGGTATATGTTTACAATGGAATGTTACTCAATTTTAATAAATGACAGTGAACTAGCACCGCTTATATTATCCTGGATTGAGCTTAAGCCCATTATCCGAAGTGAGGTGACACAAGATTGGAAGAATGGGCTCCACATGTATTTGCCATCAAATTAGTACTGACTAATTAACACTATGGTGCTCAAATGGTGGTGGTGTTCACCAGGGATCCAGGAGTTGGGGGGAAGACCCACATCTGAGGGATGCGGTGAGCATTGTGGAGGGGATGGACATAACTCTAACCCTTGCTAGGGAGAGGCAAAGATATAAAATGTAACCAAAATGTTTGTAGTCTCATATTTTCCTGAAATAAAAAAAAAGAAGAATAGAAAAAAAATATTTCCACCTTGAAACTCTGAATGTGACTATCTTTGTAGGTGTAATTAAGTAATATCTTGAGATGAGAACATTATGGATTAGGGATTGCCCTACAACCAATCTCTGGTGCTTTTATAAGAATAGAGGAAAGAAAGGCAATGAAGCAAGGTGGCCAAATAGAAACCTACAGAAATCATCCCTTGGCATGAACACCAAATTCAATAAACTATACATGCAAGCAAGCACCTTCAGAAAAATCAAAAATCAGGTGAGTGATCATGGTACCTGGGTTTTAAAATCAAAGAAAGAGGCACTGATGAAGGCAGAAAAGATAGTGTTGCATTGCCTATGCCACTCTTCCCTCATCCCCTGGCAGTGCCATGTCAGCATGCTCAGTGGAGAGAGACTCTGTGTGCCTGGTGGAAGGAGGGTGAAGTGACTGCTGAACTTTGCATTGAAACCTCAGTGCCATCCTGTCATAGGGGAACACAGCATAGGGCAGAATTTCCGTACCCATGGGGGTACTATTTAGAACACCACGGCCAGAAGGAAATCCTCTGCCCTGAAACCCGAGTTTTGGCTGGCCCCACCACTGGCTGAGAAAAAAGAGCCTAGCACCTGGAATAAATTTGTAAGGCAGCCAGGCCACATACAGTGCAGTCCTTGGGCAATTTCTGCGGCTGTGATGGCTCAGAGCCAGTGGACTTGGGGGGCATGTGATTTGGTGAGATACCAGCAGTGGCAGCCAAGCCAGTGTCTATGACACCCTCGCCCAACTGCAGGCAGTGCACCTCAAGAGGAGTCTTCCTCCATTTGGGAAAAGGAAATAGAAGAGTTCAGAGGAGTTTGTGTTTCAACTTGGGTACCAGCTCAGCTACAGTATAATAAAGTCCCAACAGACTCCTGAAGCCCCCTAGTCCAGGCCTTAGTTCCCAGATGGCATTCCTAGGCCCACTGTGGGCCAGAAGAAAACATGCTGCCCTGAATGGAAGGACCCAGTCCTGCAGGATTCACCACCTGCTGACTAAAGAGCCTGTGACCATTGAATAAACATTTGAGGTAGCCATGCTACATTCACCACAGGCTTTGGATGAGACTGGGCTGACTTTAGGTACGATCTGGTGTAGTCCCAACTATTGTGGACCATGTTTATTTCTATCTATGGGTATGGTATGGTCCTTTTCACTGACTCCTATACACAAAATGATGTAATATCAAATTACTCAGAACCCAGGATAAGAAATGGTTTAAAGAAGTGTATTAAAGGTAATAGAGCCATTCATTCTTTTCATTCTTTATATGAAATATGCTTCCTGCTTTTACTGATCTCTCACTACATATAGGGCACTATTCTGTACATTCTCTGGAATAAAAATTTGTAGGTCCTGATTTCTGTCATCTGTTAACTTATAGGTTTTAAGTAAAACAGGAAGTATACAGCATAATTAATGCAGAATGCAACATGTGCCATAAAGGAAGTACAAAAAAAATCCTCTGAAAACTCCAAAGAGGGAGAAGTTCTTTCTGATTCATGAAGCTCGAAAAGATTTCATCAAATAGGTGTCATGCCAGACTAATGGAAAGAAGATAGTTTGGAAGTAATATTGTGGTAAACAGTTTCACTGATTAGCAGACTTGGGTTCCAGTTTAGGTTTCACTTTTTTTTAAACAAGTGACCTTATAAAATTGTCTTTATTTCTTACCTTATTCACCCAGAAAATGGGATAACAGTATTTCCTTGTCAATATCCTATCATTGATATTAAGATCAAAAGTTATATGGGTAGTGACAACCCCAGGATGGCAGAGTAGGAGATCTGAAGCATTAACCCTCACAACAATTAGATATTCTCAAATGAAAATAGCTCTGGGAGAAGTTAGGTGTCCATTTAAAAACGTGTAGTGACCAGGCACAGTAGCTCACACATGTAATCTCAGCACTTTAAGAGGCTGAAGCAAGAGGATCACTTGAAGCCAGGAATTCAAGACTAGCCTGGGCAACATAGTGAGACACCTATCTCTACAAAAAAATTTTTTAAAATATTCTGGTGTGGTGGCAGGTACCTGTAGTCCTAGCTACTCGACAGGCTGAGGCAGGAGGATTGCTTAAGTCCAGGAGTTTGAAGTTATGGTGAGCTATGGTGCTATGATTTCACCACTGCACTCCAGCTTGGGCAACAAAGCGAGACCCTCTCTCCAAAAAAACCCAAGTTGTAGCAAGTTAGTGGAGCAAAAAACCTCAATAAGCTCTTAGCAGTTTGGAAATGTAACATACACTATTATTAAATATATTCATTATGCTCTGTGATGGATCTCAAAATGAATACACATTCTTCTGCAGTACCCACAGAACATTCTCCAAGATAGAATATATGTTTGGCCACAAAACAAGCCTTAACAAATTTAAGAAGATTAAAACCATATCAAGGCTCATACCTATAATCCTAGCACTCTGGGAGGCCGAGGTGGGCAAATTGGCTTGAGCTCAGGAGGTTGAGGCCAGCCTGAGCAAGAGACAGAACCCCTTCTCTACTAAAAATAGAAAAATTAACCGGGCTTGGTGGTGCACACCAGTAGTACTAGCTACTCAGGAGGTGGAGGCAGGAGGATCACTTGAGCCCGGGAGTTTGAGGTTACAGTGAGCTATGATATGCCACTGCACTATACCTGGGGTAATAGAGCAAGATTCTGTCAAAAAAAAAAAAAAAAAAAAAAACCAAGCATCTTTTGTGACCAAAATAGTATGAAACTAGAAATCAATAACATGAGGAAAACTGAAAAACTGACAAATGTGTGGACACTAATGAACACACTCCTGAACATTTTATGGGTCAGTGAAAGAATCAAAAAGGAAATAAAAAATATCTTGAGACAAGCAAAAAACAGAAACACAGCATACCGAAATGTGTGGGATACAGCAAAAGCAGTTGTAAAAGGGATATTTATACTACACTTGATCTTAGCCAAAAGGCCGAGAAGTGATAAAAAAGGGATATTTATAGCAAGGAGCATCTGTATGAAGAAAAAAGAAAGATCACAAATAAATAACCAACGTTGTACCTCAAGGAATTAGAAAAGGAAGAAGAAACCAAACTTAAAGGCAGTAGAAGAAAGGATGTAACAAAGATCAGAGCAGAAGTAAATGAAATGGAGATTAGGAAACAATAGGAAAGATCAATGAAACATAAAGTTGTTTTTTTCAAGAGATGAAATTGATAAACCTTTCACTAGAATAAGATAAATAGAGAGAATATTTAAATAAATAAATAATAAATGAAAGAGGAAACATTACAACTAATACCACAAAAGCACAAAGGATCATAAGAGATTATTATGAACAATTATACTCCAACAAATTGGATAATTTGGAAAAAATAATAAATTCCTAGAAGTATACAACCTACCAAGACCAAATCATGAATTAATAGAAAATATGAACAGACTAATAATGAATAAAGAGATTGATTTGATAATCAAAAACATCCAAATAAAGAAAAACCCAAGACCAGATGGCTTCATGGGTGAATTCTACCAAACCTTTAAAGAATAGTTAACACCATACTTCACAAACTCTTCCAGAAAATGAAGAGGTGAAACTGCTTCCAAACTCATTTAGAAGGCCAGCATTGCCCTCATACCAAAGCCAGACAAGGACACTGCAATAAAAGAAAATTATAGGCCAACAGTCATGATAAGCATAGTTGCAAAAATCCTCAACAAAATACTAGCAAAATGAATCCAACAGCACAATAGAAAGATAATTTATCATAATTAAGTGGGTTTTATCCCCGGGATGAAAAAATGGCTCAACATACACAAATCAATAAATATAAGTCATCAAATAAACAGAAGTAAAAACAAAACCACATGATCATCTCAATAGATGAAGAATAAGCATTTGATAAAATCCAGCACTCCCTCATGATAAAAATCCTCAAAAAACTAAGAATAGAAGAAACATACCTAAAAATAATTAAAGCTATATATGACAAACCCACACCTCACATGATACTGAATGCGGAAGAGTCAAAAGTATTTGCCATAAGAACTGGAACAAGACAAGGATGCCCATTGTCATTGCTTATATTCAACATAGTACTGAAAGTCCTAGTCAGAGCAATCAGGCAAGAGAAAGAAATAAAAACATCCATATTTGGAAAAAGGAGATCAAACTATCAATGTAATAAAAAAGCATTTGTAACTTCTAAATCTATTGAAATAAATATGATAAAACTCTCCATAAATTAAATATAGGAGAAATGCGCTCAACATAAGAAAGGCTGTATATGACAAGCCCACAACTAACATCATACTCAGTGGTGAAAAGTTGAAAGCCTTTTCTCTAAGATCAGAAAAAGGAAAAGGGTGTTCACTCTTATCACTTCTATTCGATATAGTACTGAAATTCCTACCCAGAGCAATTAGGCAAGAAGAAAAGGACATCCTAACTGGAAAAAAGAAGTAAAATGTCTCTGTTTGAAGACAACTTGATTTTATGTATAGAAAACTCTAAGGACTTCACCAAAAAACTGGTAGAACACAAATTCAGTAAAATTGCTGGATAAAAAATTAGCATACAAAGTCAGTTGTGTTTCTATATATTAACAGTAAACTATCACAAAAAACATTAGGAAAGTGATTCCATTTAAAATAGTATCAAAATTGAATGAAGTGCTTACGAATAAATTTAACCAAGGAGATAAAATATCTAGGCACTAAAAACTATAAAAGTTTGATGAAAGAAATCAAGACACAAAAATTGGAAAGTTACCCTGTGTTCACAGATAGGAAAAATTAATATTGTTAAAATGTTCATACTACCCAAAGCAATCTACAGGTTCAATGTAATCCCTTTCAAAATTCCATTGGTATTTTTCACATAAAAGAAAAAAATTCTAAAATTTATATGGAACTACAAAATATGCAAATAAATGAGGAACCACAAAGGATGCAAATAACTAAAGCAATATTGAAGAATAACAAAGCTGGTGGCATCACACTGCCTGATTTCAAATGATATTACACAGCCACAGTAATCAAATATATGGTACTGGCAGGAGAAAAGACACATAGACTAATGGAACAAAATAAACAGCCCAGAGATAAACCCACACATATATAGTCAAAAATTTTTTCCATGAGGTTGCCAAGAATACACAGTGGGGAACGGCTAGTGCCTCTTCAATAAATTACGTTGGGAAAATGCAGTCTCCTCATGCAAAGGAATGAAATTGGATCCTTATCTTATACCGTACACAAAAAATCAACACAAATGAATTAAAGACTTAAAGGTAAGACATGATATCATAAAACTGCTAGAAGATAACAGAGGAAAAGCTCATGACATTGGTCTTGGCAACGATTTTTTAGATTTGACTCAAAAGCATAGGGAAAAAAAGCAAAAATAAACAAGTGGGACTATATCAAACTAAAAATTTCTGCATGGCAAAGGAAACAATCAACAAAAGCAAAAGGAAACCTACAGGATGAGAGATAATATTTACAAACCATATATCTATAAAGGCATTAATATCCAAAATATGTAAGAACTCAACTCAGTAGCATATCAACAAATAACCTGATTTAAAAATAGGCAAAGGATCTGAGTAGACATTTCTCCAAAGAAGACATAGAAATGGCCAACAGATATATAAAAGATGGTCAATATCACTAGTCACCAGGAAAATGCAAATCAAAAACACAATAAAATATTACTTCACATCTATCAGTTTGGTTATTACATATTAAATTTTTTAAAAAGAAGATCAAAGCAAAACAAGTGTTCATGGGAATGTAAAATGACACAATCATTATAGAAAACAGTATGCAAGTTCAAAAAATTAAAAGTAGAACTACCATATGACTCAAGATTCCCACTTCTGGGTATATATCCAAAGGAAATAAAATCACTGTTTCAAAGATGTATTTGCACTCCTATGTTTATTGCAGCATTATTCACAATAATTAAAATATTGGAAACAACCTAAGTATACATCAACAGATGACTAAATGCAGAAAATGTGATATATCTGTACAGCTGAATACTATCCACCCTTAAAAAAGAAGGAAGTTCTTTGAGGAATCTTCATACTGTTTTCCATAGAGCTTGTACTAATTTTCAGTCCCACCAACATAGTATAAGCATTCCTTTCTATCTGTGTCCATGTCAGCATCTTTTGTTTTTGGACTTTTTAATAAAAGCCAATGTAACTGGGGTTATGTGATATCTCATTGTGGTTTAATTTGCATTTTCCTGATAATTAATAATGTTGAGCATTTTTTCATATGTTTATTGTCCATTTGTCTTTCTTCCTTTGAGAAGCTTCTGTTCATGTCTTTTGCTCGTTTTTTAGTAGGATTGTTTGTTTGTTTCTTGCTGATTTACTTGAGTTCTTTGTAAATTCTGGATATTAGCCCTTTGACAGATGTGTAGCTTGTGAATATTTTCTTCCACTCTGCAGGTTGTCTATCTGCTCTGTTGATTGTTTCCTTAGCTGTACAGAAGCTTTTTATTTATTTTTTATTTCAAAATATTACAGGGATACATACATTTAGATTACATATACTGCCTTTGTACTGCCCAAGTCAGATCTGCAAGCATTCCTAGCCCCATACAGTTCACATTGCACCCATTAGGTGTGAATTTACTCATGCCCTTTTCCCCACTCCCACCTGCCCAGGCCCTAATAAATGTTACTTCAATATGTGCACATAAGTGTTGATAGTTTAATCAAGTCCCATTTACTAATTTTTGCTGTTGCCATGATTGCCATTGGGGTCTTAGTAATAAATTCTTTGCCTAAAAATAGACCTACCATTTGATCCAGCAATCCCACTATTGGGTATTTACCCAAAGGAAAAGAAGACTTTTCATCAAAGAGACACCTGCACTTGACTGGTTATTGCAGCACAATTCACAATTGCAAAGATGTGGAATTCATCCAATTGCCCGTCAGTTCATAAGTGGATTAATAAAATGTGGTACATGTATACCATGGAGTAATACTCTGCCATAAAAAAGATAAATTAATACTTTTTGCAAAAATCTGGATGGAACTAGAGACCACTCTTCTAAGTAAAGTATCTCAACAATGAAAAAGCATCCACCACATGTACTCACTACTACGTTGGAACTAAGCGATGTGCACATATATGCGCAGAGGGAAGGAAAACTCAGTGGAAATCAACCAGAGGGGAGGGGGGAAGGGGAAAGGGGGGGGAAACCTACCTAACGGGTACAATGAACACTCTTCAGGTGACAGGCACACCTATAGCCAGGACTCAAGCACTACAAAAGTGATCCATGTAACCTAAAACATTTGTACCCCCTTAATAATTTGAAATAAAAAAGGAGGAAATTCTTTCATTTACAATGATATATATCAACCTAGAGGACTTAGGCTAAGTGAAATAAGGCAGACACAGAAATACAAATACTGACTGATTTTGCTTATATATGGAAGCTTAATTAAAGTCAAACTCACAGTAACAGAGAGTAGAATAGTCGTTGCCAGGGGTTGGGGGGTGAGGAATGGGAAATATTGGTCAAAGGGCTAAAAACTTTCAATTTTTAGGTGAATAATTTCTGAGAATCTAACGTATAGCATGGTGGAGACAGTTAATAATAACGTATTACATACTTGAAATTTGCTACATGAGCAGATCTCACCTATCCTTACCCCACCACACACACGGTAACTATGTAAAGCTATTGATACATTAATTAGCTTGCTTATGATAATCATTTCACAATGTAAACGTATATAAAATAATGTTTTACACCTTAAATACACACAATTTTTATTTGTCAGTCACACCTTAATAAATCTGGGTGGTGGCGAAGAAAACTATGGGTAAATAACACTTATGAATAAACATGAAAAAATTCTAAAAAACAGTTCTAAAACTACTTTGTGATAACTACACAAATGTAATATATTACTTGTGCTGGAATATGAACTACAGCCATGATTTGATCAGTACAAATGAGACGGGAGGGCTGTCAGTGTGGAGAGACCAGCACAGAAAAGAATATAGAGGATGGACAGCAAAAGGTGAGGCCATAGAATAATAAGGCCTCCTCAATGATGACAGGTCACGTCACTGCCTTGGACTCGAGGAGGCATTCATTCATTTAATGAACACTTGGGAAGTGTACACTGTGTGCTAAGAACAGGGTAAAGTGACAGCCCCTTCTGTCGGTCAAGTTGTCCACAGCCTAATGATCTCTACTACTTGTGCCTCAAGTAACCATAAATTCTAGAATTGACTGCTAGAAGTTTTACAAGAATGAAGGCGTAGAAGATGCACTTGTGTCTTGGTGAGTAGCCAAAGATGGCTAGAGGGAGATGAAGCAAGAGCCTGAAAAAATGAGAAATCTTAGAAAACCTTCTCCAGTCCTTGAGGATTTGAAGGCTATGTGTGATTAACTTCAATCACCCAGCCATATTCTTTGACTAAAGGCATATTGTGAGTTGGTACTAATTCCGGGAAGGCTGGGACCACTGCTTTTCATAAAATGAGACTATGGAACATGAAAATCAGGAAAGGCAATCTTGCCCTGAGGAACGATTCTAAGAGAAAATGAAGATACTTTCCCCATAGGCCCTCTCTTCTCTACCTCATGCATATAGCTGTCCACACATTCTTGCTGGCACCAAATGCTGATATCTGAAAGAGCTGGTATAATTTTTTTAGAGTTGCTAAATGTATAAAGTGGAAACTGTATGTCAATTATATTTTATTTTACCTCTCCCTTATCAATTAACAAAATTAAAACATCAGTGCATGAATGTAATGAGAATTAAAACTCCAGGTAAAAATTCAAAAAAGATCTTCATATAAAAATAAATCTTTGGCTGTACACATCACCGTAACAAAAAAGGAAGGGATGGCATATCATTGTTTTATGGAAGCCACTGAAATCAATCAAACTTCTATTATTCATGTAACAAAAACATTTCTACCCCCTTGATATTTTGAAATTAAGAAAAAAATAAAATGTATAAAATAAAAATTATTTGGTATAAAAGGACTAATAAGGTGTTTCTTTTTAAATAAATATCTTTTATTTTGGGATAAGATTATATTTACAGAAAAATTGGAAAGATGCCAAAGAGAGTTCTCAAATACCTATTATCCAGTTTCAGTTTCCCATAACACAATCATCTTTCATTATCATGTACACTTGTCAAAATTAAGAAACCAAAATTGATATATTACTGTTAACTATATTTTACCATTTTATTCAGATTTTATAATATTTTCCATTAATATTCTTTTAATATTCCAGATCTGATCTATTATATCATATTCCACATAGGTATCTTGTCTCTTTATTCTCCTCTGATCTGATATTTCTCAGTCTTGTTCATAACTATAAAGGTTTTTAATGAAAGGAAAGAGTATTTTCAGTGCTGCAGAACAATTGTTATTTTAAAAATGTCTTTAACCAGAAAGGTGTTTGTTTTATGATTCTGGTCAATGTGATATGTTAGCAAACAGTAAAAAATATTAAATTATTAATTTCAAGTAAAAAAATCGCTAATCACAATTTAAAATTCATTTGTACAAGGTTTGTAATGGACAAGAGGTTAAAATAAAGACCAAAAAGAATCTTAAGAATATGCCATGAAGAAACTTGAAAGGCAGCCTAAGAAACTTGGCATGTATTCAACATCACTGGGAACCACTAGGTATTTTGAGCATAGAAGTCACCTGCATTGATCTCACTTGCCTATAGATTTTAGTTGCCTCTTGCTATTCTGAATAGCATCCCTATTCATGTGAATCCGGCACCTCCTGCACTGATGCAGGAGATTGGTGCCTTCTCCAGACACTTCCCTAGAGAAAGAAAATTATAAAAGAGTTGTATTATCTAAGCAATATTTTGAAATATTGGCAGATTATGTAGCTGGTCTAAAATAAACAGGATCAAATGGAACAAGGATAAAATAAAATACTATATCTAGGTTTATGAGAAAAAAACAGTTATGCTATGGAGGATGGGGAATACTTAATCTGATAATTAATGCTTCATTTGAAAAATCTTAGGAGACTTTATGACCTCCAATTCAATATGAGTCATGAGGGTCACATGATTATTAAAATTCAGTCCAAGTCAAGAGGGGTGTCAATCTCACCCTACTACACAAAGATTCAAACTCATTCATTATTTATTGAGAGATGAATATATAAAGGACACTGTGCTAAACACTGCTCCTATACTGGAAGTTTGATTTCAAATTTTGAAGTGAGAATTAGGGTATCTTTTTAACTTGCAAAAGTAGTGCACTTTATTGTAAAAATCTTGGAAAATAAAGAATAGCACAATGAAGAAATTTAACACCAGGTTTTTACTTTCTATTAACTGGAGTTAACCTATAAGGGAAGTTCATATAATAGCAATAACACCAATGCCTAGAGAAGGACTCTCCCATCCCAGATTACTACCCCATTTCAGAAACTTATTTTATGGGGACAATTAGAAGGTAGGCTTTTGATTAACTTTATTCCTAGTCATTTTTTAAATTATTGCAACAAGATATTTATATTGTTTTGGCACAAATAAGCTATGTATATTATATCAAAAATTTTAATAAGTATGGATGAGCAAATAATGCCTAATATCCTTGTTAGCAGCCTTGTGCAAACTTTATTAAGCAGGAGACAACTATAAAGAGACAGGTAGCAACAGTTGGATCCCACATCTGGAAATAGAATCTTCATTATCTTCAGGGTTCTGGGTCTTACGAGCTAAATTTCTGAAAATTATACTGACATACCCTCTAACCATCTCTCTGTCCAGATGAATAAAGTTGTATATCTTATTGGTTAAGAAAAATTTATTTAAATAAACATGTTGATAACAATGCTTTGCCACAGAATACAGCTTATAAGCTTATAAGAGTAAAAGATCCATTACATAGCTACAGCTAACATTTTAGTCATATTCCTTTTATTCTTGTTTAAACAGTCAAATAAGACTGATACTTTTGATACTGTTACATAACTTAATCTTTCTGTTTATGGTATTAGGAATATTTTTTCTGTAATTAACTCTACTTAGGTCATGTTATTTCAATGTCTGCACGGTGTTTCATTTAATATGCAAGCTATAATTTATTTAACCAATGCCTTATTTGTGAAAGTTAAGCATATTTCCAAGTTTTTGTCATTATAAATAAAAATGTCTATCTGCACAAATCTTTCTGATTCTTCTGAATCAAAGTGTTTTCAGTATTTTAAAAATTTGTGATACATGTTGTCCAATTTCCTTCCAGCAAGCCTGAGCTAATTTGTACCTCCCCATACCCTGGTGAAGTATGAAGGGTTTAGTTCCTGCCCTTGCCAACCCCATATGTAAGCATGACACATATGCCTTGCCTACATGGCTTCTAACTATATTTTTTATTATATTTATTCATAGCCAACATGTGCTGGGTACTATTCTGAGCCAAGGTAATAAAATGATGTACAAGCAAATGTGATCCTATCTCCATGGTGTGTATAGCCTAATTAGGGAGACAGAAGGTTAAGGAAACAAATACACTCAGCTAGCAGTTCAATGTGGACACTGACCTCAGTAAATTAAGAAATGAAGCTAGAAACCCCTGTGGTTCAGGAAGTGAGATAGGTTCTCAGTACACAAATTCTTGGTTTCTAAGCCTCTGTTACCTCATAGGCTACAGTTGGTGGGCCATGACGGGAAGAGATCTCATCAAGAAATCTCCTATTGCTTTTTCCATAACGAAGGCTGTGCTTCCTTGAATGGAACAGTGTCTGTGTAAATTGCAATGAAGCAGACAATACGGGACCAACCTCTAGCCTTTACTTTAAGGCTGTGTACTACAGAAATCCAATTTGTAATTTGTAATCCATCTCTTTTCCTGTACTAGTTATAGGAAGTCTTCCCAGTGATGTCTTTGAAACTTTAGTCCCTAATTTATGCCCTAAGAGCTCCACTGGACTTCGTAGAAGATCTCGATCCCAAGTTTAACAACATTTTATCAGACATCATACCTCCCCTTTACCCATCTCTGCTAGCTTTCCTGGGGTTAGCATCCTTGCTCTGGTACAGGTGCAGAGTAGAGCGTAGGGCTCTCTTGACCTCTTGGTTGCGCAAGCAGTAAATGATGGGATTGAGCAATGGTACAATGACAGCATAGAGTACAGAAACCAGTTTGTTGGTGTCAAAAGCTGAGAGTGCCTTTGGCCGGGCATAGATGAAGATAGTGGCTGCGTAGAAGATGATCACAACAGTGAGATGAGAGGCACATGTGGAAAAGGCTTTATGGCGTCCAGCAGCAGAGGGAATGCGCATCACAGCACCTGTAATGGCCATATACGAAGCCCCAATGACAGAGAGTGGCCCCAAGAGAATAAAAATGGCCAGGACAAAATCTGCAAGTTCTGCTTTGGACATGTCAGTGCATGAGAGGTTGAGCAATGGGGAGACATCACAAAAAAAGTGGTTGATGATGTTGGGACCACAGTAAGAGAGGCGAGAAATGAAAAAAACTTTGACCATGGAGATGCCAAAACCTCCAGCCCAAGAACCAACTGCCATCTGCACACATGACCTGCTACTGACTATAACAAGATAATGGAGAGGATGGCAGATGGCCACATAGCGATCAT
>CAUYRT010031063.1:0-23464 GCA_963574885.1 Lepilemur ruficaudatus
TCCTTCTCATATTACCCTGCTGCAAGCAAGCCGTTATCACAAAAGCACAACTGAGCGGTTAGCAGGCAAGCAAGCTTCACTAGAATGCAGAAGTCTGTTTCACAATTGAGTCCTGTATACAGTTTTGGTTCCTTACAGTTATCTTTCCAAGCCAAATAAAAATTATTTAGTACCACTTTATTTGCAAATGGAAAAGCTACATATTTAAACTATGATTTTCATAAAAGAGCATTACAAGTTGAGCATCCCAAATCAGAAAATCCAAAATTTGAAATTTTGCTCCAAAATCCAAAACTTTTTGAGCACTGACATGCTGCTCAAGGGAAATGCTCATTGGAACGTTTTGTTTTATTTTATTTTTTAAATTTCAGCATGTTATGGGGGTAAAAATGTTTAGGTTAAATATATTGCTTTTGCCACACCTGAGTCAGAGCTTCAAGCATGTTTATCCCCCAGACGGTGCACACCACACCCATTAAGTGTGTAAATACCCATCCCCTTCCCCTCCCCCTCCCATCTGCTTGATACCCGATGAATGCTATTACTACATGTGCACTTAAGTGTTGATCAGTTAATACCAATTTGATGGTGAGCACATGTAGTGCTTGTTTTTCCATTCTTGGGCCACTTAGTAGAATGGGTTCCAGCTCAATCCAGGATAATACAACAGGTGCTAGGTCACCACTGATTTTTGTGGCTGAGTCGAACTCCATGGTATACATATACCACATTTTATTAATCCACTCATGTATTGATGGGCACTGGGTTGTTTCCACATCTTTACAATTGTGAATTGTGCTGCTTTTAAACATTTGAGTGAAGATGTCTTTTTTATAGAGTGTCTTGTTTTCCTTTGGGTAGATGCCCAGTAATGGGATTGCTGGATCAAATGGTAGTTCTACTTGTAGCTCTTTGAGGTATCTCCATATTACTTTCCCCAGAGGTTGTACTGGTTTGCAGTCCCACCAGCAGTGTGTAAGTGTTCCTATCTCTCTGCATCCACGTCAACATTTATTGTTTTGGGACTTTTTGATAAAGGCCATTCTCACTGGGAATAAGTGGTATCTCATTGTGGTTTTGATTTGCATTTCCCCGATGATTAGAGATGTTGAGCCTTTTTTCATATATTTCTTGGCCATTAGTCTATCTTCTTTTGAAAAGTTTCTGTTCATGTCCTTTGTCCACTTTTTAATGGGGTTGTTCGATTTTTTCTTGCTGATTTTCCTGAGTTCTATATAGATTCTAGTTATCAGATGTGTAACATGCGAATATTTTTCCCATTCTGTAGGTTGTCTGTTTGCTCTCGTGATAGTTTCCTTGGTTGTGCAGAAGCTTTTTAATTTGATCAGGTCCCATTTATTTATTTTTGTTGTTGCTGTGATTGCCTTTGGGGTCTTCTTCATAAATTCTTTGCCTAGACCAATGTCTACTAGAGTTTTTCCAACATTTTCTTCTATAATTCTCATAGTTTCATGCCTTAGGTTTAAGTCTGTTATCCACCATGAGTTTATTTTTCAGAGAGGTGAGAGGTGTGGCTCCTGTTTCAATCTTGTACATGTGGCTATGCAGTTTTCCCAGCACTATTTACTGAATAAGGATTCTTTTCCCCAATATATGTTTTTCTCTGCTTTGTCAAAGTTTAGATGGCTATATGAGAATGGTTTTATATCTGGGTTCTCACTTCTGATCCATTGGTGTATGTCTGTGTTCTTGTGCTTGTGTTATGCTGTTTTAGTTACTATAGCCTTGTACTATAGCTTGAAGCCTGGTAAATTGTTGCCTCCCAATTTGTTCTTTTTGCTTAAGATTGCTTTTGCTATATGAGGTCTTCTGAAGCATAGAATTATTTTTTCTAGATCTGTGAAAAATGATGTTGGTATTTTAATAGCGATTGCATTGAATCTGTAGATCACTTTAGGTAGCATAGACATTTCAACAATGTTGATTCTGTCAACCCATGAGTCTGGTATTGTTTTCCACCCGTTTACATCCTCTGCTCTTTCTTTCCTCAGTGTTTTGTAGTTCTCGCTGTAGAGGTCTTTTACCTCTTTAGTTAAATATATTCCTAAGTATTTTATTTTGTTTGTTGCTATTGTGAAAGGTACGGAATCTTAGGTTTGGTCCTCAGTTTGACTCTTGTTGATGTATAGGAATGCTACTGATTTCTGTACATTGATTTTGTAACCAAGACTTTGCTGAATTTGTTTATCAATTCCAGTAGTCTCATGGCAGAATCTTTGGGGTTTTCTAGATATAAGATCATATTGTCATTGGAACATTTTAGATTTCAAATTTTCAGATTTGGGATTCTCATCCAGTAAGTATAATGCAACTTTTTTAAAATCCAAAAAAAATCTGAATCATTTCTGGTCCCAAGCATTTAGGATAAGGAATACTCAACCTGTATAATGTTTTGCATTTAGAGTTATTTTCTTATTTTTTGTTCATCCAATAAATCTGCTTATAGGCACATACCTTAGAAACATTCTTTGTAGTTTTAATATTGACTTTATTACTTTGGCTACTGCAGTTTAGTCAATATTTTTACTCATCTCTATCCAAGTTAGTTGTTTTACATCATAAAAATCATGTAAATATGCATTTAATAGAGCTAAAGCAAATGCACCAGTCCCTTCCTCCCTCCTGGAAAAGCAGGAAAAGCAGGATGAAAATGCTCTGCCATTGGGCCAGAGCAATACCTGTACATGGGTAGTGCAGTGAATGTAGATAAAGGAAGAAATGTCCAGTGCTGCATCCTGGGGAGAAGCCAGGCAGACCATGTCAACATATTTTCAACCCTAATGTGTAGACCAGGAAGTTAAATCCAGGTATATGGCAGCCAGATGGGATTGAGGGAGTGAGATGATACCTAGAAGGGCCACAGTGGAGAGTGGAGCAGAAGAATGCAGAAAAATGCTCTGAGAATAGGCAGTAGCTGCCATGGATCTTTAAGGTGTCCAAGGCCTGCCACCTGTTCATGAGGGAGTTTTCATGGGTTCTCCATGGCCTGGATGATGGTGGGTAATTTCTCCACTGAAGATTTTCTTTTTTCAATTTCCATAGGATTTGTGCACAAGGTTCTAACTTTGTGAAAACACCTTTTAAGCATGGGATGAGGTGGGATGGGTATTGCCACATGATGTAGGTAGGTTGTCAGAGGGTGGTAGACCCAAATCATCCTAAATATCATAAATACATTTCTCCACTCCAGAGAAGCAAGTCCACATCTGACAGCTTCTGCCTCTGAGCAAATTGCCAACCCTAAAATTATTTTGCTTCACAATTACAAGTGTTATTATAAAATTCAACATATTTACAAGAGGGGATATGTAAATATAAGCAATAACAATCTGAGCACTCCTGCACCCAACCCTAAATTTGGATAGAATGTTATTAGCACCTTGGAGCCCCTGTATGCTTCTCACTGATCTCCCCTCTGCCTCTTCAACCTAGATGTTCTCACGGTCCAAACATTTGTATTAATTATTCTCTTGCTTTTCCTTTATATATTTTTATCAGAAGAACAATGTACTAGTTAGCTTTATTTAGAGCTATGTGAATATAATCCTACAGCATATCATTTTCTGTGGCTCTTTTTTAAACTTCATCCATAGTGACACATGTAGCTGCTGTTCATTCTTTTTTTCTGTTGTATAATATTCCAGTGTATATTCATACAGCGAATGAATATGGGTCCACTCTCCTGTTAAAGGCCATTGGCTGGTTCCATTTTTCACCTTTAAGAGCAATTCTGCTAAGAATATTTTTTCAAGCATTGCTTAGAGAGTATGTGAAAGTGTTATATACTCAGGAGTGGAATTGTGGGTCATGAAATATACTTTTGTTTACTTTTATTGGACAATACCTGTTTTCCAATTTATACGTTAACTAGAACTGCATGAAATTAAGTTTTTGTTGATCCATCTCTTCATGGACTTTGGGGTTATCTGAGGAGCTTTTATAAAAATGTCTCAGAATTATCCTTCTGTAAGAAGGAAGGAAGCACTGGTTGATCCATGGGCTCTTTTATGTTGGTTAAGATGGACTCATGTGCTGTTAACTAACCTATACTTTTGGGTTTCACATGTGTGAATGCAGTTGAGTTCATGGAGACAACCCTTGATACCTCAGTTTCTGCAAAAGAGAGGTATAGGATACAGCTCCAAGGGTGGGAGCTTTTGAAGGTAGCTCCTGAGTAAACTCATTAAAGACAGCATGGAAGCAGCTGCTGCAGCAGGGAATAAAATAAGAGTTGATACAGAAGAGGGTAGACAAGAATTTTTATAATTCTTGTAGTTTTTGCTTTTATAGATGTCCTTTATCAAGTTATTAGTTCTCTTTTGATTTGGGTTAGCTTTATTGAAATAAAATATGCATACAGTAAAATTCATCAATTTTAAGAGTACAATTCAATGACTTTTGACGAATGTACATGACTATGCTGTGTAATATCCACCATCATCATGATATAAAATATTTTCATCAGCCCAATAAGTTCCCTTGTGTTCCCTTGCGGTGAATAACCACTCCCCACCCCAGCAATGGCTGATCTGCATTCCATAGTTAATGATAGAGGTTAATGATTCCCTTTTCCTTCTAGTTTTCTAAAATTTCTTACCAGGAAAGGATATTGAATTTTATCAGATGTGTTTTCTTGTTCTATTTTTGCAATCATGTGGGTTTTTTCCTCTTCTAGTTTCTTAAAGTAATGAATTACATTAATACTTTATTTTTATTTAAATAATTACTGGGATACCAATTTGGTAATTATGACTTATCCTTTTTAGTCAACAAGGCTGTATTCAGATTGTTGTTAGTTTGTTTATGAGTAGAGCATCTACATTCATGAAATGTTCTTATAACTTTCCATACCATACTCTTTGGGAGGAAGTCACTATGTACAGTCTACACTTAAGTGGAGAGTTATGCTCTATCTCCTTGAAGGAGGAGTATTTACGTAAGTTATTTGGAATTTTTCTTCACAGGAGACTTGTTTCTTCCTATTATTTATTTATTCAATCATTTGTTTATGTCACTATGGACTCATGGATATTTATTTTATACTTTTGGTTATAATCCAATACTACATTATTTATTTTGTTGCTCAAGTGTTGGTTCCTGTGCTCCTTTGACAAACCACAATCATTGTGCTTTTTGGTTTTGTTTTGTTTTTTCTTTTCAAACACTTCCTTACTTTCTGGCACTACAAGATGCTCCAGGCTCATCTTATATATTTCTAGTGCCCATTCTAGAACCAACTATTTCTCAAAGAAGCCCAGTCCTATAATTTTTTAATACACTATTCTTTAAAAAAATTTTATTGTTAGGATTATTATGTTATCATCCAATAAGTTTAAGTATTCTTCCTTTTTCTCTACTGGAAAATTTGGTTTATGCTTGGAATTCTTTGTTACTTCATGTTTGCTGGAACTTCCCTATAAGGCCATCTGACTCTAGTGTGTTTTTTTTTTTTATAGGACAAACCATTGATTCTGTATTTTAATGGTTTATATATTTTTAATTGAATCAGTTTAGGTGAGTTATATTTTTTCTAGAAATTTTCCCCATTTTGTATAATGTTCTAAATTTATTAACAAAATTATTCATAGCATTACCATATTTTTTATCACTGTAATACCTGTAGTTATATCATCTCTTTCACTCATAATATTTTCTATTTTGTCTTCTCTATTTTGTTTGATTTATTATTATGACCAGAGATTTATTAGTCTTTTTAAAGAATTGTTGGGGGGGGAGAAGCTTGGTTGGCCTCTTATCTTTTATTCCTATTTTATTTATTTATAATCTTTATTATTTACTCTCTACTATTTGTGTTAGGTTTATTATGTTGTTCTGTTTTTATTCTTAGGTTGGATGCATGGTTAATTATTTTTTTTAAAGATTCTTCTTTTCCAATATACATATTAAAGACTTTAAAAACTCCTCTAAGTACCATTTTAGTTATATCCTTTAATTTTATTGTGTATGGTTTTAGTTAGTTTGAAATATTTTATAATTTCATTATGATTTTTTTCTCACTCAAGGGTTTTATAAAAAGGTTCTTTTAAATTTCCAAATTCATTCATTCTTTGTTTATTCAACTGATATTTATTATATACATAGAAAGTACTAGAAACTTTAGTACTAGTACTCTAGTCACTAGTGATATAACAGTAAATAAAACAATAAAAACTGCAGGCTCCAGGAGTTCACATTCTAGAGAGGAGAGACATATGAAAAAGTAAATATTTTAGATAGTATGAAATGATTTGGAGAAAAATAAAGTATGGGAGAGGGATAGAGATTGAGTTATGGGGAATATGTTTGGTGAAGGCCTCAGTAAAAAGCGACATTTGTGAAATGTTCTAAAGGAGATGAGGGAGTAAGTGTTCAGATATTTGCAGAAAAAAATCATGGCAGAAGAAGCAGTAAGGGAAAAGTTCAGATGTAGAATAAGGCTTAATGTGTTAATGGAACAACAGAGTCCAGAATGCCTGGAGCAGACTAAGGGAGATGGGAGGAGATGACGTCAGAGAGACACAGCCAGAAGTCATGGGAGGAATCTGAACCAGAGTGTAGCTCATCTAGCTAAAATTTTCACAGGATCACTCTAGTTGTGGGGTTGAGAATAAACTGAATGGGGGTATAGGGGGAGCAAGAAGACAAAAAATGTATTGCCATTTGCTTTGTAGCCTAGAGCATGGTCAGTATTCACAATGTTCTCCAAGTTCTTACAGAAAATATACATTCTTCAATCATTGAATGCAATGTTACATATATGTTCATTAGATCAAACGTATTCATTGTGGCATTCCCATCTTATGTTTTTTTTTCTATTTAATCTATTTGTTACTATAGATATGTGTTAAAGTCTCTCTATGTGATAGTATTGAAATTTCCCGTTTAAGTTTTTCAATGTGTGCTTTATGTAGTTTGACACTGTATTATTAGGAACTATATTATTAGAGTTGGGAATCATTATTATCTTCTGGCAAACTAAAAATTTTCATCACTATGTAAAACTCTTTTAGTTTGTTAAAGTAAATTAAAATAGAGACCAGGCCTGAAGAATCCCTGAGCAGACAAAACCTGTTAGGCCTTGTCACTGACCTGAAACATGCTTAATTTGCAAACGTAAGTGAAACCTAACTTGAGCTATTTCTTGTAAATATCTATGATAAAGAAAAGCGGAACTTAAGCTGAACCAATCAGAAGAAGCCAACAAACTTGTAATTATATAACTAGGTACTTTTCAATGGAATAGAGCAAGTAAGGCAATTATATAACTAACCAATCAAATATTTTCTTTGCTTTACTTCTGTGTCCATCCTATACCAGCCTCCCTCTTGTGTTTCCTCCTTGGAGCTCCTCAACCACTTCTGATTTGGAGCTGCCTAATTCATGAATCATTGTTGGGTCAAATAAACTCTTTAAAAATTTTTATTGTGCATTAATTTACCTTTTTCACTAAACCCTTTATATATGCATAATTTATTTAGTCTTTTTCATATTTTCTAGCTCATTGTCTCTCTGAGATGCATGCTGGAGAGTTTTTATGGAGCTATGTTTCATTTATTTCTTCTCTCCTCAGCTGTTTAACTTGCTATCAAATTTTTAATTTTGATTTTATTATGGTTTTCATTTCTACAATTTCTTAATTCTATTTCCAATATGCTTTTGTATTTTTTATTGTTTCATATTTTTTGTTTAAATTTTCAAACCTCTATTCATATTTTGAAATATGTGAACATAGTTATTTTGTATTCTGGGTCTGATGATTCTAACATTGGAATTCTTTCCACATCATATTCTGCCTCTCAGTTACAGTTAACTGGTTTCTCATGGCTTTTGTATATTCCTTTCTGTGAACTCATGTTCCTTAGATTGTTACCTGTAGAAATTCCCTGAGGGATGGGGTTGTGATGATTTCCCTCAAAGAGGATTTGTTTGATTCTTCCAGTCATCTGGGGGGAGTGTCCAGAACAGTTATCTTAAATACTCCTCTTGAGGTTTCTGATTATGTGCATTTGGGCTGAAAGCTTGTGTGAGGACTGTTTGTGTTTAAAAATTCTCAGGGGAGGTTGTTTCCCTGTTCCACACAAGGTGAATGTCAAGACAGACAAGTTTCCTAGCTGTCTTCGTGGTGTGCCAAGTTTATTTCTCATTACTGTTACATGGAAGTTCTGTCCCTTTTGGGTCCTAGCTTTATCCTTGGAGTTGTATTGGACTCCAGCCTTGGGCAAGCTTTAGGCTCTGCTGTTGTCCCTGTCCCTTTTGTAGCAGCAGAGAATGCTCTGTTCAAGGTCACCAAGGCTTACAGATGCCCTGCGGACAAAAGCTGCCTTTATTTCTGTATTACATTCTGAGATTTCAGTTTTCATTATATTTTTTGTCATTTTTCTATTCTTTATTTCTTGCCAAATCAGTGGTGACATTTAAAAAGATGTTTATATTTTATGCAACTTTTTGTTGTTTTTCTTAGAAGTAATGTTCACGGTCTTGAGCTGGCCATGCTGCTTCAAATATTGCCACTTTACACAGGCTCTCCTTGTCTTCATATATATTATTTTCCTCTTATATGTGCATAGTCCATGTAAATATGAAACATATTATTTTACCCTGACTCTCTCCCACAAGATTATATGCTGTGATGAAAGAGATTATCTGTGATAAGAATTAATTGTAATAATTTTATAATTGTTGGTAAAAATTGGAGACAAACATTATTTAAGCATTTCACAGAAAAATAACTAATTATTTTATCACCCAAGTCTGCTAGAAACCAGCCAAATGTAAACCACATTTATTAGTATAAAATGTGGACAAACACTTTGTAAATTGGAAATCTGAAAGCTAGAGGTAAAAATCCCTTGATAAAATATGTGTTTATTTATTTATAAATATTATTTATTTATGTATTTATTTATTTAGGGACAGGATCTTGCTCTGTCACTCAGGCTGGAGTGCAGTGACACAATTATAGCTCACTGCAGCATTGAACTCCTAGGCTCAAGCAATCCTCTCACCTCTGCCTCCTGAGTAGCTGGGACTACAGGCATGTGCCAATGCACCCAGTCTAATCTCTATTTAAAAGTAGTATTTCTTCTTATATTTTACAGCAGTGCTAGGAAATTGGACATGTGCTATGAAGGAGAGATGGATAAAACACAATCACTCAACTTCTTTCTAATTTCTCTTGAGGCATTGATTTCTATTCTGACAACCATGGGATATATGCCTAAAAGCTTATGGAATTTGATCAATAAAAAATATAATCTTTTATAAAATATTGACAACATAAGCTCCTTGATAAAAGAAATCTATTAATATTGTTAAAATGTCCATACTACCTTAAACAATATATAGATTCAATGCAACTCCTATCAAAATTCCAATAGTAGTTTTCAAAGAAATAGAAAAAATTCTTCTAAAATTTGAATGGAGCCACAAAAGACCCTGAATGTCCAAAATGATCTTGATAAAGAAAAACAAACTTTGAGTTATCACCCTTCTTTATTTGAAATTATTTTGTATAGCAATAATAATCAAAAAATTATAAAGTATGATATTGGCACAAAAACAGACACATAGACCAATGGAACAGACTAGAGAGCCCAGAAATAAACCCAAGAATATACAGTCAACTCATTTTTGATAAGGCCACTAAGAAGATACAATGGTGAAGGAATAATGTCTTCAATAAATGGTGTTGGTGAAACTGGATATCCACATGCAAAAATATGAAACTAGACCCTTATATTTTTATGTATTTATTTAAATCTTAATTGAGAGATAAAATTGTACTTATTATGTACAGCATGATATTTTGAAATATGTATACATGTGGAATAGCTTAATTGAGCTAATTAACTTATGCATCACTTCACATACTTATTTTTTTTATGGTGAAAACACTTAATATCTACTCTCTTAGCAATTTTTTAAAATACAGTGCATTGAAATCGTGAAACTCCTGCAAGAACGGATAGAGGAAAGCTCCTTGATATTGGCCTTGACAAATATTTTTTGGATATATCATCAAAAGCATAGACAACAAAAGTGAAAATCAACAGAAGTGGGACTACATCAAACCACACACAAAAAATGATAACTATGTGAAGAGATGTATGTGATAATTAGGTTGGCTGTAGTAATCAGTTCACTATGTGTATGCTTATGAAAAGAGGACGTTGTACCCCATAAATACATACAATTTTTATTAAAAAAATAAAAAGAGTTGGGATTAAAAGAAAAGTAAGATATTGTCTCTGTATTCAAGGAACTCATTGGATGGTAGTTTAGCCCAACCAGAAAAAACATAAATTATATTGGTATAGCGAATAAAGAATTTTAAAAAGTACCATGGGATCACATAGGCATGAGCCATGATCCAGGATGATGGGACTGAGGTGTTGAGCCTTAATGGACTGTCAGAAAATGTCAGATTAGGTATATGAGAAACAATTGGTGCCCAAAATTTATCCCATATGTATTTTATAAGCTGCTTTGCACTTAGTTTGGCCATGTGAGTGGTTCTAGCCAATGGACAATGAATATAAATAGCATAAATCACTTCTTTTTTATTTTTCCAAGGGACTCATATATTCAGAGTTTTTTTTATTTCAATAGATTTAGGGATACAAGTGATTTTTTGTTACATGGATGATTTATATAGTACTGTAGTTAGGGCTTTCAGTGCACCCATCACCAGAATAGTATACATTGTATCCGATAGATTTTTTTCTCTCACCTCACTCCCATCCAGCCCTTTTCTTAGTTTCCAATGTCAATTAAACCTCTTTATGACCATATATATCCTCATTTAGCTCCCACTTATAAATGAGAACATACGGTATTTGGTTTTTCATTCCTGAGATAGGATAATGGTACCAGTTCCATCCAAGTTGCTCCAAAAAGACATTATTTCATTCCTTTTTATTGCTAAGTAGTACTCCATGGGGGGGGTGTGTGAGCATGCCAGAGTTTCTTTATCCACTTATCAGTTGATGGGCACTTGAGTTGGTTCCATATCTTTGCAATTGTGAATAGTGCTGTGATACACATTCAAGTACAGGTGTCTTTTTTGTAATAATGACATCTTTTCCTTTGAGTAGATACCCAGAACTGGGATTACTGGATCTAATGGTAGCTATACTTTCAGTTATTTGAGGAATCCCCACTCTGTTTTCCATAACAGTTGTACAAGTTACATTACCACCAATACTGTATAAGTATTCCTTTTTCACCACATCCATGCCAACATCTAAATTGTTTTGATTTTTTAATAAAAACAATTCTAACAGGAGTAAGATAGTATCCCATTGTGATTTTAATTTGCATTTCTTTGATAATTAGTGAGGTTGAGCATTTTTTCGTATTTTTTTGGCCGTTTGTCTGTCTTCTTTTGAGAAGAGTCTGTTCATGTCTTTTGCCTACTTTTTGATGGGGTTGTTTTTTTCTTGCTGATTTGTTTGAGTTCTTTGTAAATTCTGTATATTAGCCCTTTTTTGGATGTATAGTTTCCAAATATTTTCTCCCATTCTATAGGTTATATATATACTTTGTGGACTATTTGCTATGCAGAATCTTTTTAGATTAATTTAGTTCCATTTATTTATTTTTATTGTTTCTGTATTTCCTTTTGGGGTCTTACTCATAAATAATTCTATGCCTAGGCCAGTGTCTAGAAAAGTTTTTCCTATATTTTCTTCTAGACTTTTTATGGCTTCAGGTCCTACATTTAAGTCTTTAATCCGAGAGATAGGAATCCAGTTTCATTCTTTTGCACGTGGCCATCTAGTTTTCCCAGCACCAATTATTGAATAGGGCATACTTTCTCCAGTGTATGTTTTGTCTGATTTGTCAAAAATCAGCTGATGGTAGCTAGATGGTTTTGTTTCTGGGTTCTCTATTCTCTTCCATTGGTCTACCTTTATTCCACTGTCATGTTGTTTTGGTTACCATAGTCTTATAGTATAACTTGAAGCCTGGCAATGTGATGTCTCTAGATTTCTTCTTCTTCTTTTTTTTTAAGGATTGCTTTGGCTATATGGGCTCTTTTTTGGTTCCATATGAAGTTTAGGATTATTTTTTCTAAATCTGTGAAAAAAGATGTTGGTATTTTTGTTGGGAATTATGTTGAATCTGTAAATCACTTTGGGCAGTATGGACATCTTAACAATGGTGATCATTATTATACAATTCATGAGCATGGAATGTTTTTCCATTTGTGTCATCTGTGATTTCTTTCATCCATGTTTTGTAGTTCTTCTTGTAGAGATCTTTTGCCTGTTTGGTTAAGTATAGTCCTAGGTATTTTATTTTCTTTGTAGCTATTATAAATGGTATTGAGTTCTTGATTTGACTCTGCACTTGACTGTTATTAGTATATAGAAATGCTATTGATTTGTGTACATTGATTTTTGTAATCTGAGACTTACTGAATTTATTTATCAATTCTAGGAGTCTTTTGATGGAGTCTTTAGGGCTTTCTAGATATAAATTCATATCATTGGCAAGCAGGGATAGTATATTCCTCTTGATTTGGTTGCCTTTTATTTCTTACTCTTGCCTGATTACTCTGGCTAGGACTTTCGGTACTATGTTGAATAGAAGTGGTGACAGTGGGCATCCTTGTTTTGTTCCGGTTCTTAGGGAGAATGCCTTCAACTTTTCCCTGTTCAGTAAGATGTTGACTGTGGGTTTGTCACATATGGCTTTTTAAAATTTGGAGTATGTTCCTTCTATGCCTACTTTTTAGGGATTTTATCATGAAAGGTTGCTAGATGTTATGAAATGCTTTTTATCTTGAGATGATCATATGGTCTTTGTTTTTGCTTCTGTTTATGTGGTGTATCACATTTATTGATTTGTGTATATTAAATCATGCTTGCATCCCTAGGATGAAACTGACTTGACCATAGTGAATTATCTTATTGATTTGCCATTGGATTCAGTTTGCTAATGTTTTGTTGAGGATTTTTACATCTATATTCATCAGGGATATTGGCCTTTAGTTTTCCTTTTCTGTTGTGTCCTTTCCTTGCTGTGGTATCAGGGTGATATTGGTGTTGTAGAATGAGTTAAGGATGATTCCCTCTTTCTTGATGTTATGAAAGAGTTTCAGTAGAATAGGTGCCCATTCTTTCAGTAGAATAGATGCCCATTCTTTGTAGGTCTGATAGCATTTGGCTACCAGAATTTTTCTGGTCTAGAACTTTTTTGTTGTTGTTGGGATATTTTTTTTTTTTACTATTGTTTTAATCTTGTTACTCAGTATTGCTTTGTTAAGGATTTCTATTTCTTCATGATTCAAACTTGGTAGGTCATGTGTTTTCAAAAAATTATCCATTTCTTCTAGATTTTCTAGTTTGTGTGCATAGAGGTTATCACAGTAGTCATGGATAATATTTTCCATTTCTGTGGTATCAGTTGTAATGTCCCCTTTTTCATTTATGATTGAGCTCATTTGTGTCCTTTTTCTTCTGTTTCTGGTTAATCTAGCTAGTGGTCTATTGATTTTATTAATCTTTTCAAAGAACCAACTTTTTGTTTTGTTGATGCTTTGTATTTTTTTGTTCCCATTTCACTTAGTTCTGCTTTGAAGTTTGTTATTTCTTTTCTTATGCTTGCTTTTTTTTCTAGTTCTTTGATGTGTCATTAAGTTGTTAATTTGTGATCTCTCTGCCTTTTTTATGTAAGCATTTAAGGCTATGAACTTTCCCCTTAGCGCTGCTTTTTCTATATCCCATAGATTTTTGGATGCTTATGTCACCTTTTTTATTCATTTCAAAGAATCCTTTGATTTTCATCTTAATTTCCTCATTGACTCAAGGATCATTCAGCAGTGGGTTGTTTAATTTTCATGACTTTGTGTAGATTTTAGAGTTCCTCTTGGAATTGACTTCTAGTTTTATTCCACTATGTTCTAAGAAGATACATGGTATGATTTCCATTTTTCTGAATTTGCTAAGACTTGTTTTGTGGCCTATCATATGATCTGTCTCAGAAAATATTCTAAATGCTGATGAGAAGAATGCATATTCTGCAGTTTAGGGGTAGAATGTTCCTTAAATGTCTGTTAGGTTCATTTGTTCTGGAGTCCCATTTAATTTCAATGTTTATTTGTTGATTTTCTGTCTTGATGATCTGTCTAGTTCTGTTAGTACTAGTTAAAGTCCCAAGCAATTATGATGTGGCCATTTATTTCTTTGCTTAGATCTAATAGAATTTGTTTCATGAATCTGGTAGCTCCTGTTTTAGATACATATATATTAATACCTACGATTGTTATATCGTCTTGCTGAATTCCTCCCTTTACAATTATATAATGACTGTCTTTGTCTTTTTTATCATTGTCAATTTAAAGTATGTTTTATCTGATATGTGAATAGCTACAACTGCTTACTTTTTGTTTCCATTTGCTTGGAATGATTTTTCCACCCTTTTACTTTGAGTTGATGAGAATATTTGTGAGTTAAGTACATTTCTTAAAGACAGCATATATTATTTAGTTTGTGTGTGTGTGTGTGTGTGTGTGTTCATCCATTCAGCCAATCCATATCTTTTAAGTGGAGCATTGGCACCGTTTACGTTCAGTGTTAATATTGATATGTGGGATATTGTTCTGTTCATGATGTTGATTGTTATCTAGTTGTTTTGTTTTTTTCCTTGTGTATTGTTTTGTAAGAGCTCTGGGTTTTAACTTTTGAGTGTTTTTAAGCTGATGGGTATTGACTTTTCTATTTCATGTATACAGAACTTTTAAGCATGTGTTATAGGGTAGGTCTAGTGGTGACGAATTGCCTTAGTGTTTGCTTGTCTGTGAAAGATTTTATTTCTCTTTCATTTATGAAACTTAGTTTTGCAGAATACAAAATTCTTGGCTGGCATTTACTCTGTTTAAGATGACTAAAAATGGGGCCCCAATCCCTTCTTGCTTGCAAGGTTTCTACTGACAAGTCTGCCGTTAGTCTGATAGATTTTCATTTGCAAAAGATACTTGATGCTTTTGTCTCACAGCTTGTAGGATTTTCTCCTTTGCTTTAACTTTGGCCAGACTGATGTCTTATTTGCCATGAATCTTCCAGTTGTTCAATGGCCTTCCTGTATTTGGATATCTAGATCTCTAGGGATACCAGGAAGTATTCCTCAATGATTCCTTCAAATAGGTTTTCCTTCCTTTTTACTTTTTCTTCTTCTCCCACATGGATACCTATGATTATTATATAAGTTTGATTTACATAGTCACATATTACTCTGAGTGACTGTTCATTCTTCTTTATTCTGCTTTCTATATTGTTGGCTAATTGGGTTAATTCAAAAGTCTTGTCTTTAGGCTCTGAAATTCTTTCTTCTGCTTAGTCTAATCTGTTGTTAAAACTTTCTACTATATTTTGAAGTTCCCTAAATGACTCTTTCATTTCTGGAAGTTCTCTTATATTTTTTCTTACGTTATCTATCTCTTTAGTGAAATTTTCATTCATGTCCTGAGATTTGTTTTTTTTTTTTTTTGGTTTCTTTGTGTTTGTTTTTAATGTTCTTGTCAATCCCATTGATCTTGCTTGTCATCCATATTCTGAATTCAGTATCTCACATCTCAACAATTTCCTTTTGGTTTGAGTCCATTTCTGGAAAACTATTATGATCCTTTCGGGGTGTCAAAACAGCCTCTTTTTTCATGTTGCCAGAGTTGTTATGTTGCTTTTTCTCATCTGAAACCTCTTCTCTCAGCTCTGGACAGATAGCTTTGTGGTACACCTGCTCTCCTCTGCTAGCATCTCTTTTGCTCAGTGAAGTGAGGGAGAAGTCCCTGGATGGCACGTTTGAGACCTACTCTGGAAAATTGACCAGGCAAGAGTGGGATGGATGCGTTGCAAGCCTTTGACACTGCTGCTCTACTGCTTCTCCCCCTTCCTCTGTGGTTGTCATGGATCGTGGGCATATACACCATGAGTATTCACCCCACCCAGGTCTGGCAGCAAAAGAAAGGGTCAGCGCACTGTGGTGTGAGCATTTGCCCCACTCAGGTCTGTTGGTGGTGGCATTACCCAGGTGATGGTGGTGGCATCTGTGCCACTCAGATGGCAGCAGTAGGCACCTAGAGTCACAGAAGCTCTCTCTGTCTGGGTCCTGCCACATATGTTGCTGGGTGGGGTTTCTCAGCCTATGACAGTGGGCACCAGATCCATGGATGCCAGCTCTGCCTGGGTCCCACAGTGGCGGGGCATATGACATCCATCTGTGGGGTACAGGCAAGAGCACCCAGCCTCCCTGGTCCCTCCCAAGCCTGGCAGGGGTGATGGGGAGGCAGCAACAATGGATTTGACTTCTGGGTAGGTGCAGCACTCTAGAGTTGGGACCCCAAAATGGTGCAAGCAACACATCCAGGATTCATAACCCAGCAGGACTCTGCTGTGCTGTCTCTCCAGAGCAATGTTGCTTTAGAGTCTCAGGTTAGCTCCTGTGTCAGTTCAGTGGCCTACTTCAGTGAAGGGGCATTCCTGTAGCTGTGATTGCAGTGTTCGTGGGGGAAGTGTGGAGTCCAGGGATTTTTTCCTCTGTACCTTCCCCTCATGCATGTACCGTACCCTGTGTACCTCTGATCCTGCCATGTGGGTCACCCCACTTCCCTCTCCTTCACTTTGGGAGCTTCCCATCACCTCTCTGTTGATTCTCAGTGCTCTCTCTGGGGTGATCGATCCAAAGGTGAATATCTGCTCACCACTTTTGATCCTCTCCATGATAGAAGCATGTGTAGGCTGCTTCTAGTCTGCCATCTTGGCCAGGTCTCTCCCACTTCTTAACTAAAGCAGTTAAGAGTGAGAGTGCCTCTTCCATCCTATTCTGCCTGCTTACATGACCTAAAAAACTGTGTGCTCCAAATAGTGTGTCTACAACATGGAGAAGGATTGACCAATTTCGTTAGACTTCACAAAAAGTGAGAAACAAACTTTGATTGTGCTTAGTGATAAGATTTTTGGACTCTGGCTTTATTGGTAGATGAAGTTAATTACCTGGATTAATGCAGTAAGTTTTTAGTTTGAGATCCCCAAAAAATAGACCTCAACACTATGATTCAAGAACAAGTAATTTATTTGGGAGATGATACCAAGACATACCAGGGAGGAAGTAAAATGATGAACAGATGGAAGCTAATAAAAAGTTAATTTTCAAGCAGTTATTTTGGGTAACTGTGCTTGCACCTGCTGGGGAGTTCTGTGTAACAGTGTAGAATATGCACTCTTGAGTTATTCCCAAGTGATTCCTAAAGGACGAAGGAGCTGGAGTTTTTAGACACCAGCTCTTGTTAGTCAAAGATTGAGAGTTTCTCCTGGGAGGTGTTAATTCCTCAGTACCTTTTGCTTACCATGTAAGTGAGAAAATGGGCCATAGTGGCCAGAGAAACTACTCAAACAAAGAAATTCAGGTGGACATAGATAGCATGGTTTCACTCATATGATATGACATGACCTACTCTGGGAACCATCAATAGTTAAGTGCTATTGGGATGTAATGAGAGAGGCTTTTTGGTGTGAGATAGGGCTGAAGAGATAATATGGTGTCCAGGCTTGGAGGCTCTTATTTGCCGTATTAGAAACTTTTGTCTTTTGTCTTACCAGTGGTAGGAAGCTATGGATGAATTATAAGTGTAGGAGTGATACTATCAGATTTGCACTCTAGATTGGTTATTATAGAGGATATTTGGGCATGGAATTGAAGTGGACCAATTCAGAGGTTGTTGTAGATCTTCAGTGATTAGACTGCAGGACTTGAAACTATATAATGCTAATAGAGACAATATTGATAATAGCTAATATTATTTAGCATTAGGTATGTTCCAACCCCATTTTTAGCTTTTTATGTAGTAAGTCACTTACTACAACAACCGTATCAATAGAAATTACTATTATATCCATTTTTAGGAAACTGGCACAGAAAATTTAAGCACTTTGCTGAAGATTGCAGTTAGGAGGTAGATGAGCTTGGAACAACTCCAGGATATATTGTTCCACAGTCTATACTCTTAACATGCACAACACCAGCTATTGATCAAAATGAATAGTTCTGATAATGTTATTTGATAAAATGAGCAGATCAAGGTGACTTTTTCTAAGGGAAACTATGAAGGATGACTCCATTTTCACCATTGGTAAAAGGTAAGATGCACATTTATTTATAAACAATATTTTTAAAAGAAGAGAAAATTTTTGATTGCATAAAATGCCTCTAAGAGGCATGTATTTTAACAACAAAAAAACTTCTGAAGCTTATTTTATCCCTACAGTTATAATAAAAGAAATGAACCCTGAACTGCACTAATTTCTCCCAAGAAATTGGTACACTAACTTTTGGCCCAGGAGCTAAAATATGAAATAGCTCATTTGCAGGGAGTATAGTATTTTGTTTACTGGTAATTTAGCAGATAGAGTTTTCTGACCTAGGAATAAACAGCCCACTAGGCAGGAGGGGCTTATTTTTGTCATGATGTGAAAAGCAGACCTACTCCATGGGTAAGGCTAGTAGCCTTATTTATAGTGGTTATTTCACACAGATTTAATTTTTTAAAAAATATTTAGAGACAAATATGTGCCAATACTTCATAAATTGCTTCCCTAAAGATGACTGAAACTATATGGAAAATGAACTTCAATGTTACTTTTGGTAGTACTGACAGCATAATAATTACTGTAAGTGTTGTTGTGGATATACTCTATATACCAAGGGAAATGGTCATTCACTTTTCATTTCAAAGTATGTTTCCTGAGATCAGTGGTCTGAAAATATATTTCACAGGCTAGATGAGTACTGTAGGTGAAACTTATTAAATGTTGTTAGCAACTATATTCTCTGATAGGAAGATGCAAAATTGACAATATTCTTGTTGAGCTACTCTAGCTATAATGTATTTTTTAAATCGTGATAAAAAGCTCAAAACATAAAATTTACCATCTTAACCATTTTAAGCGTACAGTTCAATAATCTTAAGTATATTCACATTGTTATGAAACAGATCTCTGGAACTTTTCAGCTTGCAAATCTGAGACTCTATACCTATTAAACAACAACTCCCTGTTTTCCCCTGCACCCAGTTCCTGGCAGCCAGCATTCTACTTTCTGTTTCCATGAATTTGACTACTTTAGATACCTCATATAAGTAGAATCACACAGTGTTTGTCTTTTGGTGAGTTGCTTACCTCACTTAACATAATGTCCTCAAGGGTCATCCATGTTGTAGTATATGATAGTGTTTCCTTCCATTTTTAAAAAAGTTATATCAAACTGTCTAATAACTGAAAAATTTAATCAGCAGAAACCCCATTCCTTTAGCATTCTGGTTGTTATTTTTCTATGCTATATCAACTTTTTTTCCAATTTATGTAGTAAAATACACATAACAAAGTATACTATCTAAACCATTTTAATGTGTACAGTTCAGTGGTATTAAGTGCATTCATAATATTGTGCAACATCACCACCGTCCATCTCTGTAACTCTTTTCATCTTGTCAAACTGAAACTCTATACCCGTTAAGTAATAACTCCCCACTACTTCCTCTCCTGGCTCCTGGAAACTACCATTCTATTTTCTGTCTCTATAATTTTGACTACATTAAGTATCTCATAGCAGTAGAATCATGCAGTATTTGTCTTTCTGTGACCGGCTTATTTAGCTTAGTATAATGTTCTCAAGTTTCATCCATGAACCTTTTAGCATTTGTGAGAATTTCCTTCCTTTTATTTAGCTGTATTGAGATATAATTGACAAATAAAAATTATATATATTAAAGATGTACAATGTGATGATTTGATATATGTATACATTGTGTATTGGTTACCACAATTAAATTAATTGACACATCCATCACTATTGGTACTTACCATTGTGTGTGTGTGTGTGTGTGTGTGTTTGTGTATGTATGAGATGAGGATACTTAAAATCTGTTCTCTTATCAAATTTCAAGTAACCAATACAGTATTATTAACTGTAGTCACCATGCTGTACATTAGATCTCCACATCTTATTTATCTTATAACTGAAAGTTGGTACCCTCTCACCAGCGTCTCCTCGTTTTCCCCACCCCTAACCCCTTGCAGCCACCCCTGACAACCACCGATCTACTCTCGGCTTCTATGAGTTCAACTCTTTTATATTCCACATATAAGTGAGATTGCGTGCTATTTGTCTTCTTGTGCCCAGCTTATTTCACTTAACTTAATGTTCTCCAGGTCCATCCATGTTATCTCAAATGGCAGGATTTCCTTCTTTATGGCTAAATAATAATCCATTGTGCATTCATCCCTTAGTGGACATTTAGATTGTTTCCATATCTTGACCGTTTTGAATAGTGCCACAATGAATATGGGAATACAGATATCTCTTTTGAGATAGTGATTGTGTTTCCTTTGAGTATATACTCAGAAGTAGGATTGCTGGATTATATGATAGATCTATTTTTAATTTTATGAGGAAACTCCATACTGTTTTCCATAATGACTGTACTAATTTACCTTCTCACTAATAGTGTACAGCATTCCCTTTTCTTCATACTCTCACGGACACTTATTTCTTCTTTTTTGTAATAGCCATCCTAACAGGTGTGAGATGATACCTCATTGTTGTTTTGATTTGCATTCCCCTGATGATTAGTGAGCACCTTTTCGTATACCTTTTGGCCATTTCTATGGTGGCCATTTGTATGTATTTTTGGGAAAAAAATGTCTATGCAAGTCCTTTGCCCATTTTTCAATTGGGTTATTTGCAGATTTTTTTTTTTTTTTTGCTATTTAGTTATGTGTGTTACTTACATGTTTTAGATATTAACCCCTTGTGAAATACATACTTTGCAAATATTTTCTCTCATTCTGTGGGTTGCCTTTTTACTCTATTGTTTTTTGATGCACACATTTTAAAACTTTTCATGAAGTCCAATATGTCAATTTTTTCTTTTGTTACCTGTGCCTTTGGTGTCATATCCTAGAAATTATTGCCAAATCCAATGTCATAAAGCATTTGCCCTGTGTTTTCTTCTTGGAGTTTTATAGTTTTAGGTCTTATAACTTAAGTTGTTGATCCATTTTGAATTATCTGAGGGAGATTGGTTCTAAGACCCCCCCCACAAGGATACCAGAATGTGCAGATCTCCAAGTCCCTTAAAAATGGTATAGTATTTGCATGTAACATACATATACATCCTCCCATAAACTTTAAATCATCTCTAAATTATGTATAATACTTAATATCATGTAAATTCTACATAGTTATACTGTATCAGGTTTCTATTTGTATTATTTTTATTGTTGTTTTTTTTTATTTTTTTAAATATTATCCATCACAATTGGCTGAATCCATGGATGTGCAACCAGCAGGTATGGAGGGCTGATTGTATGGTGTTAGGTAAGGATTCAATTTCATGTTTTTGCATGTGGATGTCAAGTTTTCTCAGCACCAGTTAGTGAAAAGATTGCCCTTTCCTCATTGAATGGTCTTGACACCCTTGTCAAAAATCATTTAACCATATATTCAAGAGTTTGTCTCTGGGTTCTCTATTCAATTCCATTGGTCTGTATATCTGTTTGTGCCATACTGTTTTGATTATTGTAGTTTTGTAGTAAGTTGTGAAATCAGGAATTGCAAGTCCTCCAGCTTTGTTCTTCATTTTTGAGATTGTCTGGGGTACCTTGAAATGTCATATGAATTTTAGCATGAGTTTTTCTACTTCTGCCAAAAACATTTTTGGAGTTTTAAACAGGAATGCACTGAATCTGTAGATTGCTTTAGGTAGTATTGACATCTTAACAATATTAAATCTTCTGATCTATGAACATGGGATGTGTGCCCATTTATTTTTGTCTTGTTTAATTTCCTTCAGCAATGTTTTATAGTTTTCAGCATACCAGTCTTTTACTTCCTTGGATAGGTTTATTCCGAAGTACGTTGCTCTTTATGATACTATTGTAAATGAAATTGTTTTCTTAATTTCCTTTTTAGATTGTTTACTGTTAGTGTATAGAAATACAACTAAATTTTGTGTGTTGATTTTGTATCCTGAGATTTTTCTGAAATCATTTATTAGTTTTAACAGTCTTTCGTGGAATTGTTAAGGCTTTCTATATATAAGATTGTGTCATCTGCAAGCAGTAGGTATAATGGTTTTGAAATGCCTAATTGTCAGGGAGCCTGGGACCACTGTGATGGCTGTACAGGTTTATCTTGATTAATTGATAGTGAATTTTTTTGGTTGTTATACCCAGGGAAAGAAGTGTGTTGAGCTTTGATTTGAATGAATCAAAGGATCTGATATCGGAGTGTATCCAAAAAGAAATGATGCATCATTTCTATTTACTGATTCTAATTACCGATATTTCTATTTAGTGATTCTTTGCATTAATAAATAGAAGTGAAAGTTGAAGGTCTGTATCCCAAAATGATTATTTTTTACAGCACTCTACATAGATTAGCATTGCTTAGTATGAAAGGAAATATCACTAGCTCAGAAAGGTATTTCTGTTAAAGACTTAATAAATTAGAGTAATAATTAACTGAGAACAATATCATCTTATCTAAAAAAAAAAAACTTTTGTAGATAATGTTTCTCACAATAATGCCACAGAGATGGCTTTCACTAAGTTAAAGTATATACTTAATTTTGTAAGTATTTATTTAAGATTATTTCATATTTCCTAGATTTTTCTATGTATAAAACAACTGAAAACACTCCCAGTTTGCAAATCTTTGTGAAACTTACACCAATAGGAATTTCAGAGGCACTGGTTTCATGTAAGTCTTAGGAAACCATTATAATGTATCCAGAAAACAATCATCTACTGACTATAAAAATAACCATGTAAGTAAAGATTTGCAGATTATATATCAACCATTCATTGAATTCCACAAGCACCCAAAAAAGGAACACCTGCCTGAGAAGCACAGTAGGAAAACAGGCAGCAAGTACCAGGCTCTTGGAGTTTTCTTAGAGTAAAACAATCTCTGGTTCCATTGAGACAGAAATAGGTATTCTTTCTTACAGCTGTTTTTGCTCTGATTTTTTAGAAATGTAGAGTTATATTTATAGTTTATTTATAAATGGATCAAAAATATCTCCACTTTTCTTAACTGACACGTTTTGAATACCTATCTTTCAAATTTGCTAAAATTGTTGTTTATTTACTGACTGCTTGTGAAATACTACTTTTTCTTTAGTCATTTAAACTTCTGGTTTATTGGATTCGGGGGTTAGGGGGTAGACCCACATCTGAGAGATGTGGTGAGCACTGTGAAGGGGAGGGGCATGCTTGAAATGTAGGGGTTGGGAATTAGGGGACTTAATAGGGGGAAGGAAATGTTCTAAAACTGATTTATGAGAATAGCTGTACAACTTGGTAAATTTACTAATAATCATTTAATTGTTCACTTAAAATGGAGTAATGGCATGGAATGTAAATTATACTTCAATAAATTTGTC
>CAUYRT010031064.1:0-26342 GCA_963574885.1 Lepilemur ruficaudatus
CGTCTCTACTAAAACTAGAAACAAATTAACTGGCCAACTAAAAATATATAGAAAAAATTAGCTGGGCATGGTGGCGCATGCCTGTAGTCCCAGCTACTTGGGAGGCTGAGACAGGAGGATCTCTTGAGCCCAGGAGTTTGAGGTTGCTGTGAGCTAGGCTGATGCCACAGCACTCTAGCCCGGGCAGCAGAGTGAGACTCTGTCTCAAAAAAAAAAAAACACAAAAGAAAACAGTATTACATATGTTCTGTTAATTTCAATGACATCTCAAAACTTCAACTTGGCTTAACATTAAAAACAAAGTGTGTGTGTGTGTGTGTGTGTGTGTGTGTGTGTGTGTGTGTGTGTGGTTTAACAGATGGGGAAACTGAAGCTCAGGGAGGTTAAGACACTTGCCAGGGTCACACAGCGAATGGTGACAGAAGGACTGCCCTGAGTCTGCTGTGACATATTCCTGTGTCTGGGTGTGTGTCCACCCATACCTGTTCAGGCCCTACTCCACAGGGTCTGAAATACAGAGGTTGCCTTCTCTTTTGCTCCCACATATAAAAGATATCACATTCCAGTATTTTCCACGTGAGTCATGCATTCGTTCCTTCAGAATCATTTATCGAAGTCCAATCGTGTGCCACCCACTGAACCAGACACTTTGGATACAGGGCCCGAAAAACCACATACAATCACTGTTCACATGAAGCTTACATTTTAGACACCTGAAGGCCAGCAACATGTGCTCTGTGCTGAAACTGGGGCATTCATACTTGCAGGCCATCAGAGCCAGGAAAACACTTGGAGGTCACCCAGACCAGGGTTTCTCAAAGTCCAGCCATTTAGGTAACCAACCTCACAGTTTTTACCATATGCCAATACCACTTCCATGTATTTCTTTAAATGTTCTCATCCACATAAACACGTTTATTTTAAGATAAAATCCTACATCACTGCTGTAAACAGAAAACTAGAATCATTCATCAAAAATAAAAGATAACCATAAAAATAAATACACCAAAAAATAAAAAAAAGTGATTACATTATCATCTAGAACTGCGGTCCCCAACCCCTGGGCCGTGGACTGGTACCAGTCTGCAGCCTGTCAGGGACCGGGCCGCAGAGCTCTGCCACCTCCCCCCCACCCCCATCCATGGAAAAATTGTCTTCCATGAAACCAGTCCCTAGCACCAAAAGGTTGGGGATCACTGATCTAGAAGGATCCTAGTAGCCCAAGAAAGACTGAACCTGAAGCCTGTTCGCATTTTGTGAAAAAGTAAAATCAGAAGGTGTTAAAAAGGTGTTGAAGATACTTTAATTCTACACTGAGATTTTCTCCTTTCCTTAAACAAGAGGATTAAAGGAGAATTCAATCAGGCACAACTTTCTACTATGTGATTTGTTTTTAATGATGTATTAAATAGTCATGGGATTTAGGAAATCATGATACAATCCAATCCTTTCATTTTTCAAAGGATACTGGAGACCAGAGACAGGCAGCTACTGGACCAAGGTCACACAGCAAGTGAATGGCAGAAAAAAAACCCAGTCTCTGTGTTGCCACCAGACCAGTATGTTCAGCTACAGCAGGCTGCAGATCACGAAACTAACATCTGAACAAATGCTTATATTTGCTCTTTACCACAACTGAAGACCAATTTTTCTCCACTGTACTTTTGGGTGGGAAGAAACCATAATCCATCTCAATGTGACAGATGTGGAGATTGCTCTCAGTAGCAAAGAGGGAAATTCTCTATTCTTTTCGGTTGCTGTTTTCTCTATCAACTCATTTTCCACGTGTCAAAGAAGGTCTTGTTACAGAAATACTCACTGAGAGCCCAAATAAAACCTAGAAAGTTTGTGGAAACTTCCAAACACCCCAAAATTTAAGTAAGATTCTTAGATAACCCTTTGTGATATGGAATTCAGGAGGAAAAATACCCAGCCCCACCCCATGAGGACTCTTCGTCCCATAAAATCCTCAGTGTGTGCATCCTGTACTCAGCAGCACCACAAATTGGCTATAACGCATTAAATCAGGACTGGGACATAGAGAAAGGGGAAACCCTCTCTTGTCCACTGAGATCGCCTGCAGTTTGCCTGTCCCCAGTCACCCTCAGAGGACAGCTGTCAGCAGTGGTCCCTGGGACAGCACTGGCTGTCAGAGCACACAGGAGCTCTCAGTCTATAAGAAAGGAGGGCGCATTCTGGGGTCCCTGCCCATGGATCGTCTCTCGGAAAGAGAGAGGTTCAGTGTTCCTCTCCCAGGCAAGAAGGAGGAAACGCGGAAGAGTACAGTGAATGAAATCTGGCTACTTTTTCCTCTTTCCTTTGGAGCTGACACAGGCACACTTTAGGGTTCCTCAGAGGGACTGAAATCTATGTTTCACTCAAGTTCAGTGTTTCCCCAGCTGAGGGAGGGCAGCCTGCTTAACCTCCAGGGTCAGACTGCTCCAATCTACCTGAGCTGAGCCTCAGAATAACCCTGTGCCCTCCAGGGCAGGTGCCATGCGAGCACCCAAAGCAGAGAGACGTGACTCTTGTTCCTGATGTGGAAAGAGCAGGATTTCCTACGATGCAGCTGGTGTTTCCTGAAATAGAACAGGATTTGAGCAAACGGTTTTCACCAGGCAGGCAGGAAAAGCCGCGTGCGGCTCCATGCTTCCTCAGTGGTGACTCAGACCCTCACTCCTGGCGGCTCGCTCATCCCGGTTGGGGCTGACTGTTGTCCAGTCAGCACGCTCAGCCAGGCTCCCTCTCCCGCGGGCCCCTTTGCCAGCGCGCTTTGTCCCACCAGCCTATTCTCGTGCTGCTGAGGCCACGACTCCGTCTTTCCTCTTATGTCATTTACACTCAGCTCCAGTTTCTATTTTGAAATTGATTAGATCTTGATCAACACCACAGCTCATGTTCGCATCCAGAACACCTCCTGTCTGGCTCCGCTTCCGTCCAGGAGAGACAATGATTTATGTTTATCTCAACCAGAGGCAGGAGGCTTCTTCCAAATTTGAAGTTTGGAACTGTTTTCAAATTCTGGGCATGTGCCCAGTGACTGCCAGAATTAGTTGGAGAAAAGTGTATTAAGGGCTCTGATTCAGCAGAGACTGCCTTAGTCATGCTGCGTCACCCAGAATCCATTCCCAGACTCTCCAGCCCTGCCTCAACTTGGCTCCTACTCAACCAACATTCAGTTAGTCCTGACTACGATCCAGGCAGTGCACTTGGACTGCAGACACAAAAAAGCCAGGCCCCTGGCGCCCTGATCAGACTCCAATGTGGAAAGGACTACAACAGGGTCATGTCAAAGCACTAGGAGAGTCTCAGAGCGAGACAGGCATGCCCTGGCCCCCGCCTGCCCCCGCCTGTCCCTATAGCTTGGCTTATGACCCCCCAACCCTCCTCCCTCTGCTGGGGCTCACCGCCCTGCACTCAGCTCCTGTCTGCCCTGCTCCTCCCTCTGTCTGGAATGGTCTGTTCCCTGCTCCTCGCTTGGCTACAAGCCAGCCTCAGAGAGGTCTCCCCCAACCATCCTGCCATCCCTTGTTGCTTCCCCTACACACCCCAGCAGTCTCTATCACGTCACCTTCCCCCAACCAGAAGCATTTTTTTCACTGACACTAGCTTGTTTGTGTATTGCATTTTGCCCGTTTCCCCAAAACAGAATGTAATCTTCACATGCGCAGGGACTTTGAACCTGCGTTCATCACTGCGCCCCCAGTGCCGGGAGCAGGCTTGGCACATGTTGGATGTGGCAGCAGTAAATACTTGATGATTGAATGAAGGGATGCTCTACGTGGGGCAGTCGGGGACGGCCTCGTAAGGATGTGACTTTAGGAGGCTGCCAGGTGAGCAGTTATTTGCGTGAGCATCTCTCTCCATAAAAAGGCATGACGTGTCAGGGAATGGTGGGCAGGCAGGCACGGCCAGATAAGCAATCTCTCTAGAGGCTGAAAGAGCAGGTGGGGCCCCTGTGACCATGATCTTTGGATGCCAACGTTGGGAGCTTTTATTTTTTTCCACTAGGGCAGAGATGAATTCACCTGTCAACTAAACCTGAAGGAGGCAGCTAACCATGTTTCACAGGGGGTCTTTGCCCACACACGTGAAGGAATTGGGGTTCATGCTGTGAAATCAACCGGGCTCTAGCCCCGCGCCCCTATTAATACCATCACTACCACTGTCACTATCACTAACACTAACTGTGTGCCAAGCACTCCACTGGCAGCATCTTGTCTAATCCTCACGACATCCTTAGGAGAGATCTTATCTTCCCCATTTGGCAGGTAAAAAGAGAAGTGATTTGTTTAGAACCTGCTAAGCAGCAGAGCTGGGATTTGAACCCAGTATTCTGACACCAGAGCCCGTACGTCACTGCTTTCCATTCCTTCAGACTGGAAAAGGCTTCCCGATTTTCATGAAAAGGTGGCCAAAATGGAGCATTCCAGATTCTTTGCTATCCTCATTTCCCGGCCTGGGTGCCTGTGATATGTCATTCACCTTCGTGTTTAGAATGTTGGTATTTTGCCTTCAGTCCCCTGCTGCTGCATTCTGCAGACATTCACTGAGGGTGCCATGTGTGGCCAGGGTCTTGACTGAGCCACTCAGCTCAAATTTAGTTTCTCTGGATCTCACTCCACTAAAGACTTGATCTGTATCTTCAAAGATGTCCCAGGGAAGCAGGAGACTAAGGCAGGGATGAAAAGGCAGACTAGGATTCGTGCTAAGGGGGTTTCTCAGCAAAACATGCAACTCCAAGCCCTTCAGTTGGCTGGACAGTAACTCTGAGGGTAAAAGCAAAGGTCCTTGCCAGGGCCTGTGTGCTCATTCTTCAAATCCCAGCTCAGTGGCTTCATGGAAGCCTTCTCTATTATGTCAAATCCCCTCTATTAGGCTCTCAAAGCGACATTACCTCCAGCACTATTGTATTTATCTGGGTGCTTATTTGTATAACGTTGGTCTTCCCCATTAGAATTTGAGCTCCATGAAAGCAGGGCCTAGTCTACTTTTCCTCGATATTCTATTCCCAGGGCCCAGCACAGGGCCTACTGGCTGCTCGATAAATACAGGCTGAATAAATGAACTCAGAGTTGGAAGGCGATTCCTGCAAGACAGACAGAGAGGGGGTTACTTAATCTGTTTAATTTTCTCATTTGCAATTTGGATAATATCTGTCCTATGTCCTTTTCGAGACCATGAAATAAAATTAAGTGCTTTATAAACCATGAAGGTTATTTTTATATAGGAACGACAGACTGGGTATGTCCCCAGGATTTGGAGCACTTTCAGAAATGTCAACATCTGAAACAGGCTGAGAGGACAGTGAATGGAGGCATGGCACGCTCTCTCTTTGTTAAAATGCAGATGGCCACAGGCTCGTAAATTCAGTCATCACTGTGTCACCTGAGGCCAACGCGGGATCTGGGCATCTCCCCGAAATGTCTGGAATAGCACAAGGTGCTATGATCTTAGCAATTGAACCCTGGTGGGTCTGAGGTCACGGCTGTTGTCAGAGCAGGCAGGCTGTGTGAGCATGTGGTTTAGAGGGGAAAAAGAAGAGACCAACAGACACATCTGTGTGTCTCCAGCATGGTGTGAGGCAGGGGAAGCTTCGATGTGTAACCTGCTCCAAGTTACAAATATCCTCACCGTCGGAGTGAGCTCATCACACTCCCAAGGGAACTCCACCAACCGACTGCACCCATATTCTATTATTGCTGAATATTTTCCTACCTAACATCATCCTCTAGCTGAGCTGACCTCTGGTTTCTACTGTCCTGGTAGCAAGAACCCCAGCTTTGGAGGCTGAAAACTGAGACTCAAGTCCTAGAAAATAAACGAGTTACCAAATATTGAGTCCTCGCCATGTGCCAGGCACCGTGCTAAGCACGTGGCATTTCGTTTCCTCTCCTGAGCCGTTCTCTGGTTCAGGGACTGTGCCATCACCCCCACTCCACAGATGAAGACACAAGCCCAGCTGCCTGCCCAAGTTCACACAGCTCAAACGTAAGCTCCGTAAGCCTCAGTTTCCTGGTCCCCCTAATGAGAATAAGCATCTCCCAACAAGGGGATGATGAAAATCCCGCAGACTGTTGGAGGTAAGTGTCATGCAAGGCTTAGGTCCCAGGACTAACAGCATCAACATAACCTTAAAGCTTGTTAGGAATGCAGAATTTGGGGATCCCATCCCAAACCTATTGAACCAGAACCTGCCTTTTAACAAGATTCCCAGGTGACGTGTGTGCACTTTACAAGTTTTGAGCAGCTCTGATGTAAGGTTATTAGCCCCACTGTAAATTGCTGAGCTAGCATCTGACTCAATACTGTCTTTCCAATTTGGTTAATGAGAATCTATCACACTCTACCTTGACTACTTCTAGGCCAGTTTAATATGCAAACAAATCAACTGGGGATTTTGATTAAATGCAGATTCTCATCCAGTCGATCTGGGGTGAGCCCTGGAGACTGCGTTTCTGACGTGCTCCCAGGTGATGCCACAGGGCCGTGGACCACGCTCTCGGTAACAGGGCCTAGAGGAACCTGACAGAACAAATATCTGGATCTGCAAAGTGGAAAGCCAGACCTTGCACTTGGCTGACTTCATTCAAGGGAAGGCGTCTGAGCTAGGGCGTTCACGTCCAGCAGGCAGGAGCATCCTCATCTTCCTTGTGTTCTCAGCACCTAGCTCCCCATCTGTCACAAAGAGGCACGCGTCATCACTGAATGAATGAATGAATGATTGGGCATTACTTCCCTGCTTAACACAGTCCAGTGGCTTCCTATATGCACGAAACCCCACGTTACTCCCCATGGCTCACAAAGCCTGCCCTGGCCTGGCCCCCGCCTGCCTCCCTGACCCCTTCTTCCCTCTCCCCCACCACTGAAGCCCTACCACATCAGCCTTTTTCCTGCTCCCAAACTCACCAAGCTTTTTCCTGCCTCAGGGTCTTGGCGCCTGCTCTCCCCTTGACCTGGAATGCCCTCTCTCCAGCTCTTTCCATAGCTGGCTCCTTCTTGTCACTCATACCTCAGCTCAAATTTCACCTCCTCAGTGAGGCCGTCCCTGCCTGACCTGTCTAACCTGGTGTGTACTCACACCCCATCCCAAAACTCTCTTATTAACCTGAAAATATTTCATTTGTTTATTTACTTATTGGTTGACATTTTTCCCCCCGATTCTTATTAAAGCAGAGACCTTGTCTACAACCCCTGGTGCATAGTAGGTACTCAGTAAATTGTTCTGGAATGAACGAATGAGTAGTCTAACCCATCTCAAGGAACCATAATTTGCTTCTGTCTCTGCAAAAAGGGGGAAGGAGACTGAGCACTATGGGAGGCCAGAAGAGAAGGCCACCCCCTGGATGAGGTAGTGGGGGTGGTAATCAGGGCAGGCCCCCTGAAGGAAGTGGTATTTTAACTTTACCTTGATGAGTGGAAAGGATTTCGACAGGCAATGATAAGTGGAAACAGCCACCCCAGGCAGAAAGAACAGCTTGGGCAGAAGTGCAGAGGCTGGCAAGAGGGGAGGGCTTAGGGAATAGGGCCTACTACTGACAGGTGGAGACTGAGGACCTACCCTGTTCCCACCCAACCCAAGACTCCAGGTGGAGACCCCCCTCTGTAGGAGGACAGAGCCTGGCAGGGCTCCTGCAGCTGAGCAGGTGAGGTCACTGACCTCCCTCCTGCAGGCCTTGGCCACATTTTCAGCCAAGATGACAGAGCCCAGCCTTTTGAAGTGGCATTGAGGGCACAGGTGGGCCTAGAGCCAAGGTCTAGCTCCATCCCACTCCCACCTCACTCCGACAGGTGGCTCTGAGGCCCATCTGGCTCCTGTCCTCTTGTCTCCATGGTTCTTTTAGTCCAAGAGTCAGCAAACTCCTTCTGTAAAAGGCCACATAGTATTTCAAGCATGTAGGCCAGATGGTCTCTGTTGCAGCTACTCAGCTCTGCTGTTGCGGTGTGAAAGCAGCCACAGACAAGACATAAGCAAACGGGTGGTCCAATCAAACTTTGTCTACTAAAAAGAAGTAGGAGGCTTATGTTTTGATTTATGGGACTCCTGACACTTTTGAGACCCTAGAGACCTGGCATCCTCTGGCCTCTTCCCACATCTATGGCCTCCTCTCACTGCCCCTGGATTCTTTCCACCCAGGCAGGCACTCTGGGTCTTTAAGGGCTTCTGCAACCATGTGGTACTCTCATGTGCTCTCTCTCTTTCTCCTCTGTTCCTTCACACTTGGCTCCTCCCTTCTCTCCAGTGAGTGCTTTAATAACCCCGACTCCTCCTCACTTAACAGTCACGCTGCCCGGAAAACCTTGCGGATCCTCCAGAGGTGCCGCTATAGGCCCCATTCACAGGTCTTTGCACGTTGCAATTGTTTCATTAGCCTCGTGTGATCATGTGTCCCAGGTCCCCACTTATCTCTAAGTCCAAATGGGAAGGAACCTCATTGATCAGCCATATTCACTATTCTATGAGCCAAGGACAGGGAGCCTGGAACATAGAAGGTCCTCAATAAACATTTGTTGACTATTCTTAGGTCATGGCCCAAAAGACTCATTCATTCACCACTATTGATCAAGCACCTACTATGTGCTGAGCATTGTGCTATACAGTAAGGATACAAGAGTGACACAAGGCACAGAAGGCCTCTGTCCTCTCAAGGAGCTCCCATTGTATTTGGGGGGCAATGAGTTCTAGAAACAGGACTCTGTCCATCTCACTGTGCAACTTTGACAAGCCACTTAATTTTCTGAGCTGACTAGAAGATAGAAGGGGTAAACGAAATCACCCAGTTTAGAGTTTTGAACTAAATTTTGAGGAATCCTAGGGTTCCGTAGAGCTTCCTAAGTTCAGCAAACAATGATGTGTTTCTCTCCAGGAAGATTTAAATAATCTAAAGAAGCTATTTGTTATTGTTGTTGTTTTCTGGGTTCCACTGAAAAGTTCACGTGTAAAATAGATTCCACTGCTAAAGAAAAAGTTGGAAGCCACTTGCCTAATCCAACTTCACTCCAGCCATGGTATTAATATTAATGTAGGGATAAGGCAGAAAAGGAAGGTCAAGAGAGCCCGAGTGCAGCCATTTTGACTGATACCAGACCCTAACCACCCTGAACTAGGAAGCCACCAGTGAGTCACCTGCCTAGGACCACCCGAGGATAGATGAATTACTAAGCTGATGCCTTAACAAACTGTCTGTGCTTACCCTTCTGTGACAGCGTTTGTGATCAACTTTTATGGGCTGACCTCAAGACAATGCTGGTCATGTATGGGTCTTTCCTAATGGGTGTTTTGAACATTTAAAAACATAACCATGGCCCCATAGGGGCCTCCTGCTCAGGAGAGGAACCCTACTCTGTCTGTGGAGTAGGATCTGTTGTCCCTCTCAATAAATGTCCTGTAGCTAGTCGGCTCGCTCTTGAATTCCTTCTTGCGTGAAGCCAAGAACCTACTTGGCGAGTTCAGGGGGGTTTCCTCCCGTCATTGGGACACCCCCGGTATCAGTGTGGGCCAGAGTGAAGGAAGGTAGAAACTAGACATGTCTTCAAATTGGGGACCGGAGAAACAGGCCAGTTGTCAGTGGTAGAAGGACATTGTGGGAAACAGAAGGTGGTGTCCAGTGAAATGCAATGATGGGGTATCAGCCAGAGACAGAGAACAGCTCAACAGAGGTCCCCAGGATGAAATGGAGACAGATACTCCCTAAGTCTTGGGGACACAGAACTGCATGCCTGGTCACTGGCAGTGGTCAGAGGGCTCGGCAGGCAAAACGAAGTCTCTTAGAGGTCTGAGAGCAGATAACAGGGCCAGAGCCTCAGGGAAAAATAGGTAGGACATAAGCAAGGTCTCAGTCTTAGAGAAGCTGAGGCTTAAATACAAGTCAAGACTATACCAGAATTGAAGTCCAAGGCGGAGGTCTGGTTGGTTTCTGAAAGAAGAACGATGATGCAGAAATCAGTCACAGTTACAGCTGCAGCAAGCTGACTTTATGCTTCCAATCAAGCCTTTACGTCTCCCACTGTGGCTTGTCCAAAGTCACTCAGTGAGCAAGAGGTACGAATCGGAAACACTTAACCAGAAAGACTAAAGATCGTTCTAACTGATCCTTGGAGCAGTCCTCTTCCCACTACCTAACCCATGCGATGCAAACGGAGCTAGGTTCCTAGTCCAAATGGGGTTCTCTAAACCTGCATAGACAATGAGTTGTCTGTTGAGTGCTCAGTGAAAGGGAGAAGATAATTTCCTCTTAACTGAGTTCTGACTCATTTTCTTGAGAACTGGACTGACATTTGTGTTTTTAGCACCAGCCCATTAAGGGAACTGGAATGGCTTTTTCTGTCTCTAGCTGAGTGTCTCCAGGGCAGTCTTCATGGTGACCTTAAAGTTCTGTCCACACAACACTAAAGCAACATGTCAGTTCAGGCCAAAAACAATAAACAAAAAATTACTACTATTAATAGTAGGTTTGAGAGAGCACTTTACTCACTTTGTGCATTGTCCTATTTGCTCCTGAAGATCATGGCTCTTGCTCGGGGTGGGTTGCTCTGTCTCCACCTCTGTTCCCTCTACCGTAGCACCCTGTGCTGTCTTCAAAGCACTTAAGACTCTTTTAGACGATAGTCTATTTGTTTATCTATTTTTAAATGTCTTCCCAATTAAAATATCAGCCCCGTGAGACAAGGAATGTGTCTGTCTTGTCCCGGGCTTTACCTCCAGGGCCTAAAATCTGATAAATGCTCATGGAGGAATGAGGCAAATCTCTATGTTCTGAAAAATGTCAGTGATGTATTTTGAATGAAAAAAAGTGCAAACATGTCTGATGATGTCACTATCATCTGAGTGATAATAGAAATTACCCTGGAAACAGGATTCAGAAGAAATGAGACAGGAGATTCAGATATTAATTTTTTTTATTTCCATAGTTTGAATTTAAAAACATTGAGATACCATCCCACTACTACAGAACATGCAAAGATACAAAATTTGGTAAAAGGCTGTGTTGGTGAGGACCTGAGGAAAGAGACACTCAAACATTGTAGGAGACCATGCTGACACAACATCCATCGTGGGGCACAATTAAGCAACACCTATCAAAACAGTAAATGCGCATACCCTTAGGATTCTGCCTTTTCACTTTTGTGGAATTTATCCTATGTATATAATCACAAACACATGAAATGACACATGTATGAAGTTATTTGTTGCAGCATTGTTTATAATAGCAAAATATCAGAAACAATCAAAACTGCCACCACTAGAGGACCAGCTAAATAAACTACGATTCCCATCATGCAATGGAAATCTTTGCAGCTGTGAAAATGAATGAGGATACTGTTTGTCTAATCACACGAAAGGTTTTCCAAGATAAACATCTGAGTGAAAAAAGCAAGGTGCAAAGCAGAGTGTGCACCGTATGCTATAACATTAAAAAATGGTGGGCGGGTATGTCATTGAATTGTCTGAATACACACAAAATACCCCTGGAAGAATACACAAGAACAAATTTTTAAAATGTGGCCTATGGCAGGGAAAATGGGACTAGGGGAGGGATGGAGGCTTTTCATGCCATTCCCTGTTTAATTTCTGATTTGGGAATCAGGAGAATTAGCTATCTGTTCATGTTTTTAAAATCAAAATGAGCTATTTCTACATGTGTGGACTCTATGAAAGATGACTTTAAGAGGTTGAAACAGTAGCAGCAGCATGTCTGAAAACAGAAGATGTTGGTCCTAGGCCCAGCTCTGAAATTGACATTGACATTGACACTGATGTTGATGTTAACATTGGTTAAGTTGGTCCCTCTCCTGGGCCTCAGTGCCCCATCTGTAGGATAATAAGGGTGAACTAGCAGATGTTTAAAATATTCCTTGCTGTCCTGAACTTTTGGGATCTAATCTATGGTTAGGTTTTATTTAATTTGACTTAAACCACATGCTCTATAAAATATGCCCTGTTAAGGCATTTTGAGTAATGTATTTTATGTTACCTTGCTTCACTTTTTTTCTTTTTTTTTTAAATTGCCACTTACCTTTTTTAGTAAAAATTCCTTTTGAAAAGCTCCCACCTTGTCTCTGCTGAAGAGGGCCACTGGGTGTCATGAAGACACCTGTAGCCAGGGATGTGGCAGTGGAGGGGACTAGCCAGGCTCTGAGTGGATGAAGATGACTCAAAAGGAGACAGAGAGCAAGGGGCACCAAGAAAAGACTCAGTTTATCCAGGTGGATGTTCCAAGAAACTGAATGCAGTTCCCTTCTTCACACTTCCACATACCTGTGAGCTGAATGGCTCTGAGTAATCCAAGTTTTCAATGAGGTTAAGAGGTTTCACCTGGCTGAAGTGCACGTTCTCCTTCCAGTAACGACACTCTAGTTTCCTATTTAGGGGGGTTCCTGCCCCTCCCCGCTGGCCCCTGTCCCTGTGCTCTACCCCTGGGTCCAAGTGTCACGGGCTGGCCAAACAGCAGAACTCTACCCTCTGTCACAACAGGCAGGGCTTTCTTTCAAAATGACGGGGAATGAGATGCTCTGTTTTGTGTTTCCGTCAAACCCAAGGGAGGGAGGATGGAAGACGTGGAGCTTCTGGTCACCACTCGGAACCACGTGGGACTTGGGAAGGAAGAAGGAAACCAAAGCTCAGAGTCGGCCACATCTCTGAGACACTGTCAACCTGCTCCTGGAACCAGCTTGGTTTTTAAGTCACATGAACTAGTTCATTTTTTTTAATTACTTAAGCCAGTTTGAGTTTTACCTTATGTTTTCTGAAGTCAAAAGAACCTGAATACATCTTCTTGTACCTGGATGTTCATATATTTCTCCAGATTTGGAAAGTTTTCAGCCATTATTTCTTTAAATAGGCTTTCTGTCCTGGTGTCTCTCTCTTCTCCTTCTGAAACTTCCATGATATGAATACTGGCTCTCTTGCCGGTGTCCCATAGATCCCATCCATGGGCTTTCTTCATTCTTTTTCCTTCTTTTTTTCTTTTTGCTCCTCTGACCAGATAATTTCAAATGTCCTAACTTCAGGCTCACTGATTCTTCTTCTGCTTGATCGAGTCTGCTGTTGAAGCTTTCTATTAAATTTTTCAATTCCGTCATTGTACCCCATAAATACATAAAATTATTATTTATCAATTAAAAATAAATGTTAAAAAGAACTTGTGGCCAGGCGTAGTGGCTCATGCCTGCAATCTTAGCACTTTGGGAGGCCAAGGCCTGAGGATTGCTTTAGGCCAGAAGTTGGAGAGCAGCCTGAGCAAGAGTGAGACCCCGTCTCTACAAAAAATAAAAAAATTAGCCGGGCATGGTGGTGCGTACTTGTAGTCCCAGCTACTCGAGAGGCTGAGGCAGGAGGATCACTTGAGCCCAGGAGTCTGAGGTTGCAGTGAGCTATGATGACGCCACAGCACTCTAGCCTGAGTGACAGAGCAAGACTGTCTCAAAAAAAAAACAAAAAAAACCTGCATATCAATGCCAGTTTCAATTGACTTATAGTGACTTCCTGAAGAACTATATTGAGAAGAACCCTGGGGCCTTATCTGAGCTTATGACTCATGGGAAAAGTATACCAGATGAGGGAAAAGATGATGCGAAATTGGTGCCTCCCTTGACTAAGATGAAACCCCTGACTCAGTCCTCTGCCTCACTCTGGCCTGGGCAGTGCTTCATATTTCTCCAAGGCTTGGTCTTCCAGGTGGGGATTTGGGAAGGAATTTGTCAGCCTGTATCCCTGAAACATAAATGTCCACATTTGCTTAGAGGTGGAGAGGGTGTTCCAGCTGTGCTTGATGCCATAAGTAAATTTTTTCCCAGTGCCTGACCTCAAAGCACTTACACTCTGAAGGGGAAATCTGCTTCCTGCCTGACCTTGAACAGTCTGTGCTCCCTTCACTTCTCTGACCTCAGTTTGTAATCTGTAAATAGTCAAAGGGAGTGATGATGCCCAAAGCATAATGGATTATAGAGGTATGATGTTAAAAGTACAAAACAGAGGAGAAGAAATGAGTCCCAGGGGTTGATTACTCTAATTATTTCTAATCTGGTTTTCATGTTTCCCTCAACTTAGGCAAGCTGACCTGGGTAACAGACTCCTCTTGATGGAACTTTTATTGGTTCTGAGCCCACTTGATATCCTCAGAAAATAAACATTGAATAAGAATAAGAATGGGGTATTTTCGGGGGAAAAAAAAGCTATTCACTCAAAACATTCAAAATAAAAACACATGCAAATATATATTATTCCTTTTTTGAAAGAATCAGATTATGAAGGTATAATTTATATATAATAAAATTTATCCTTTTATAGTTGCATAGTCCTATGAGTATTGACAAATACATTCAGTTGTGTCACCATTACCACAACCAAGATACAGAATAATTCCATCACTTCAAACGATTCCCTTGTGTCCCTTTATCACCAATCCTTAGTCCAACTCAACAGCCCCTGGCAACCACAGATCTGCTTTCTGATCCTATAGTTTTCTAAAATGCCATACGGGATAGAACCGTACAGTATGTAGCATTTTGATTCTGACTTCCTTCAATCAGCACAATGCATTTGATATAAATCCAAGTCGTTGCAGATCTTGGGGTTTTGCTTCTTTCTATTACTGAGTAGTATTCCATTGCATAAATATACGACAGTTTGTTTATCCATTCCCGGTTGGAGAACATTTCTGTGTTCCAGTTTTTGACAACTATGAATAAGACCACTATAAACATTTGTGTATAGGTTCTTGTGCACGTAAATTTTTATTTCTCATGTATAAATACCTAGGAGTAGGATTTCTAGGTCAATCGGTAAATGTATTTTTAATTTATAAGGAATTGCTAAAGACTTTTCCAAAGTGGCTGCTCCATTTCGTGTTCCCAGCAGCAACGTAGCCACCTTCATTTTTAAATGAGTAAAATGTCACTTTATATACGTGTAGCACAATGTCATATCTCCATTAAGGCTCAAGGGACTTCACGTCTGTGGTAGGGGCAAAATAACCTATAGCTATCACTTGATCATTTTTTTGACCTGAGATCACAGAGTATCAGCTCTAGGGTGGTTTTAGAAAAATACACAATGCCAAAAGGAAATTAGAGCTCACTAGTTCAACATCTTTGAGTAGGGCTGTTTGATCAATTATAATCAATTATTACTCACTAAGACCATGCTCAATAGCCCTATGTTTACTGTGAAATTGGGTATGTTACCTAACTGCTTAAAACCTCAGTTCCTTCATCTCTGCAGGGCTTTTGTAAAGATCAAGAGAAAAAATGTATGAGAAAGAGCTCTGAAATTAGAAAGCAATTAAACATTAAGTGTGTATAAGAAAACAGACATTGTTAGTGAGTGTTCTTAAAACCTTAAACCCAATAGCACAGTTGATGTAATTATTTAATGTTAGAACTGAAAGAACTGTAGAGATCTTCCATCAAGTCCCAGCTCTTAATGATAGTCTTAGTGAGAAAACAGAAGCCCTGAAAAGCCAAGGTCACGCAAAATTACTAACGGCAAAGCCAGTTAGAGAATTCAGAACTTCTGACACTCTGCCCAGTTCTCTTGTTATCCTGCACAATCCTCTCCTAAGGGCTGGTTTGAACAACAATCAGATACAACCAACTTTTAAACAGTCACACCAGGGCAGTCCCCACCAAAGTGGAATGACCACCCAACTTAAAGTAATGCCAATCACTGCCTGTCACATTTCCTGTCTTATCTTCACCATAGCCCTAACTCATTTGTTCTGCTATCTCTCTGCCCCATTGGGAGTTAAACTCTGCCAGGGTAGCGACCTCTATTATTTATATTGCCTGGAACGCAATCGGTCCTTAATAAATGTTTGTTGACTGATGATTAGAAAAGTGGACTTTAATCAAATTATTCACGCTTAACAGATTTGACTAAATGACTGATACCTTTTTTGACAAATTTTTAAGCCACTTGTTTGGGTGACTTGTAGGAGTCACAGGCCAAATCAGAGCATGAGAACTGCTCAGTCAACCAAATGTGAGGAGCCTAAATCCCATTCCCATGCTGTAATCTCCCAGTCTTGTCCCGTCTTGCTCCTTTAAGGGACACGTTGTATAAACAGCATCAAGTGTTAACTTGTTAAAACAGTTACACCCAAAAATGTTGAGATTATTTAACAATGCAATAATATGAGGTCATATCAGGAATTCCAAGGAGAGGCAGAGTTTTCAAAGACTCTAGTCCAATGCCAGGGAGCTATTGTTTCTGAAATGATTTTCGGAAAATGAAATACTAATTCACTAGCTAATTTATTTTATGGTAGTTCGTTGTGCTCAATTCTCTAACTTGAAATATTTTATTCTAGATCTGTTGCAAAATCATGTTATTAGTTTCACTTTTCAGGAAAAATGTGCAATGCAAATGTTTCTAAATTTAATTTAACTTAAATCAAATTTTAACCACTATAATCCATTGGTGTCGAGGGAGTAAAATACATATTTGGCCAACTGTCTTTGCTCTGAACAAAGATTGGTTCTATCTGCCACCATTGGAAATATTCTTACCAGATTCTCAGCTCCAGGAAGACGGACTTCACGAGTTTTGTTCGTTGGTCTATTTCTAGAGCCTGAGTCAGTGCCAGGCACACAGAAGGAATCTAATACCTATTTGCTGAGTGCATAAGTAAAACGTGGAGAGATAAGGAATTGAAACCCTCCCGTGACTTATCAGGGAGAGTCAAGCTGGGCTTCCAGCTAACAGCTCTATCCCAGAGCAGATCTGTGTGGTCTTTACATCTATAGTCTTGGGGCATATTCCATAAGACCCTTGTTTATTTGGCTGGGTTTCCCACTCAAGCTAATTTATAGTGTTTTTCAGAGAGTCTTACTATGTACAAACACTGAAATAACTAAGTGCCAGGAATGACTCAAAAACGAGGAGAAACCTTATAAGAGAGGAGTAGTGATTCGCTGAGGATCATCGGATTAAGATTTAGAACAAAGTTCTGGTTACTCCCGTATCACTTAGCTAGTGTGGGAAGCTCCCCAAGTCACGTCCTCACTCTAAGCCTCATCCAAACCCTGGCGGGGGGAGGGGGTCTTTAGATCATGGGATTTCTCATCTAAAAGTCTCCAGTCTGGTCCAAAGTAAGCTTATATCCTGAGTGCACCCAAAGGTGAGCCCACCCAAAGGTGAGCCCATCTCCACTTAGGCCATTCCTCCAGATGCCCCAAAGGAAGTGCTGAGAATGCTGTTGACCTGCCTCTGTTCAGGGACAGAGTTGTGTCTGCCTGCTTGGAAACAAAGAAGGTGACTTACCTAATTTCTTAGAGACAAGGCTGGGTTCTTTTGGCCTCACTGGTAATAAAAACTCTATGCACACATGCTAGAAGCTGCATGGTGGAAGGTTCAAAGATACCAGCTGGATTTTACGAAAAACAGGTGACAAAACATCTTTACTCCTTTTGTCATGGACATAAAAATAATTTTTAAAAATTCTGCCCTAGATAGGAGTGCTATCTGGTCTCATCAGGCGGCCTTTGGTATCTAGTCCCCAAGATGGCTCCCAAGTGAACCATACTTCCCAGTATTTATGCCATTGAGTAGTCCCTTCCTCCACCAGTTCTGGGCTGGGCCTGTGTAATCGATAAAATGCAGCAGAAGTGACACCATGTGACTTGTGAGGCTGGGTCATAAAAAGCCTGGCAGCTTCCACTTTAGTCCCCTGGAATGTTAGTTCTTGGAATGCTCTCTCTTAGAACTCAGTCACCATGTTATGAGAAACCCAAGCCACATGGAGTGTCTCAGTGCTCCAGCCGACCACAGCACCAGCTGAGATCCCAACCACCAGCATGAACTGCCAGCCCAGGGAAGCCATCCCTAGCCCAGAGCAGCCTTCGATGACTCCAACCCCAGCCACCATCTGATTGCTCCACAGTGAGAACTGCCCAGGTGAGCCCAGTCAACCTATCGGACCAAGAGATAATAATAAGCTGTTGTTTCAAGTCACAAAGTTTTGAGGTGATCTTTTATGCAGCAATAAATAACTGGAACAGGCCAGGCGTGGTGGCTCATGCCTGTAATCCTTGCACTCTGGGAGGCTGAGGAAGGAGGATCGCTTGAGCTCAGGAGTTCAAGACTAGCCTGAGCAAGAGTGGGACCCCATCTCTAACAAAAAAAAAAAAAAAAAAAAACCCAGCCGGGTATTGTGGAAAGTGCCTGTAGTCCCAGCTACCTGGGAGGCTGAGGCAGGAGGATCACTTGAGCCCAGGAGTTGGAGGTTGCAGTGAGCTTTGATGATGTCACTGCATTCTACCCAGGGCAACAGAGTGAGATTCTGTCTCAACAAAAACAAATGAGTTTTTTTTAGAAAATAAAAATATTTTGAATAAATAAATAAATAACCGGAACACTGCTTCAAATTCCTTTACAATAACCCTGAGCTGCTCTCACGAGCCACTAAAATTCACAAATGCAAGACTTTGCTCTCTGTTAGCAGAAGCTCACAAATAGCCTATTTTGTTTTAAATACTTCAAAATTAAAATTTCAAGGTAAGGTGTTTTCCTATTGGATTTGGAAAGATTTGCACTGGATGTGAAACAATGAAGTTGAGTTTTTAAAAATATAAAACTAGTTATGAATCCAAATACATATCTGTGACTATGGCTCTATAGATCTTGTGATTGTGTTTTTCAAAATTATCTTGATTTTAAATAATCTGTCACATAAACCACAGGAATTTTTTGGAAGTTACAATTCTGCATCCAACTGCCTCTTGCAAGCTGCCTCTCGCACCAAAGAGGAGCACAGAAATCCTACGTCAGGTCGCTTGTTCCATCTTATGGTTCAAAAATCATGATCCCCGTAACTCTAATGTTTAAGAATTTCACTTTTCTTTCTTCTTTGGATTTGAGATGCTGATGATCTGATCTAATTATGCTCTACTGAGCTCAAACATGAGGAAAATAAAAACAACCGTCAACCACACACATATAAACATACACAACACACACAAAACAATGTCTTGTGCTGTGGAAGAATTTTCTGTGGTTGTTCTATAACTTATTTTCTTTATACTTCTCTGCATTGTTTTTGAAGTCATTAAAATTTCCTTTTAGAGTCTTTTTCCCAGATCACAGGCTTGTCACAGGCTCAAAAATAGCCATAATATATTAACTGCTCATTATATTCCAGCCACCGTGCTAAGTGCTTTAGACACAATAACTCATTAACTTTATAAGACCTTACAACGTGGTATTTATTATCCCCATTTTACAGTTGAAAGAGCCATGGCTCAGAACAGTGAAGTGATTGGTTAATGCCTTAGAGGTACTAAGTACTTTGAGACAAGATTGGAAGCTAGGTCTACCTTCAAGCAGCATAAACATAGCTGAATTCTTACACCTCCATAAATCACAGCATAATTGTTGACTCATCGGGCAAGAGCTATCACTTGGTCAGCAGAACTGTGTACTCTTGGAAATTACCCTGAAGGAAGGACTTACATCTGAGTTTTGGGGAGTCAAAGTATTGATATTTTCAGACTGCCTATTTATATTGGTGCTGTCATTGCTATAATTTTGTATTGCCCAGATTGCACTGGTGATAAAACAGTCTGGTAAGATCTCGTGCCATCCTTCCAGGGCACAAATGTCGGGATCACCCATTCAGGGGAATTTGGGCGGGGCCCCAGGAGATAGTTACAGAGCTCCAAGAGGTTCAACAATCTGGAACTCAGACGCAGCTGGAATTAACTGGAGTGGAACAACTCAATAGCAACAAGCACATTTAGGAGCTGTCACTATGGATCAATCCATCTGCACTGGGGAGAGAATGGGATACATAACAGAAAAAAATGGGTTCTTGGGGAGGGTGGGTGGGGTATAATTGCTATTAATATTGAATTCTGGAGGCAGTTATGCCACAGAGACAAGGAAACAAGGCTCAGAGAGGCCTCTTGTCTTGCTCAGGACCGTACAGGAATGGTGATGGGACTGGCGCTCTATCCACAACCACCTGCCTGTCGCTGAAAGCAGCAGAGCAGAGAAGGTGCTTACAGGTGGATAACGCACACCCCTTGCTGTGCTTCCAGGAAGGGAATCCATTGCTTTCTAGAGAGTAGCAATGCAAACTTTTCCACTAACTGTTAAATCCACAGTTCCCCCGATAACAAAGCTCCCCGCAGCCATACAGGATCATCTTGTATTTCCTAGTGCCTGGGAGTCTTTGGAAGTTTCTTGAGTGGGCTTCCACCTTAGCTTTTGCTTTGATTTGGATGATAGGATGATTATATCTGATGGGTTTCTCCCAGAGGCTCCAGTTCTTTTAGTCATGGTGACATTAAGCAGTCTTCAGATATTGCAGTTCAGCGGTTGAAATGCCTTCCCTGGGAGGGGCAGCCAGTCAGCTGGGGTCACAAAAGCCTAGTAATTACAATTAGTGTGACTAATTTCCAGGTAAATCAGAAGCTCTTGCAAATTACTTTTGTAGAAGTTATACTCACTGATGTCCAACATACCCTGAATCACTCTATACTCACAGCAAAAACAGCTGGTGTCAGGGAACTCCATAAACACTACAAATCCTCACGTGGGACTTGATCCATGGAGACGAGCCTCCTCTTGCATTGGAAAGTGGTATGCTGATGATGTCATGGTAGTTGCCATGTCTGGTGTCTAAGGAGAGTGTCAGAGAACCACCCTGGCATGGATGAGTCTGGTGACCCCAGGTAAGGCATTCCCTTTTCTGACTTCCCTTTTGTAAAATGACAGAGCTGATCTAGAGGGTCTCCCAAGCCTACCAGTTATAACAGTTGCCACTTTGTATAGTATGAAATGATTTGAACATTTGTTCAGTTAAGAGGTAATATGAGATAACAATTTAATATATTTAGCTGTTTCATCCAACAGTCCTATGAAGTTAGTACCATTGATATTCCCATATTACAGATTCAGAAATGGAAGCCCCGAGGTGTTAAGTGTCTTGCCCAAGACCATGCACAAAGTGGGGATTTTAATCCAGGCAGCATAATCCAAAGGTCTATGCTCTTAACCGTTAATAATATTAATGAAAACACTAATAAACCAACCATGCAGACTAAGAGTTCCAGACCCTACTTTTCTGGATATCTCCATTTTTATCCATAAACAGTGTTTGTGTCAGTTCTCAGGATTCATCTGGTGGATATATATAACACCTACCTAAGTCCTAGCATGTCAACCCTACCTAAGTCCTAGCATGCCACCTACCTAAGTCATAGCATGTCAACTCTGGACAGGTCCTGACAGATCACCTAGGCTGAGGGTTCTTAACTCATCATCCTTGGGCATGAATTAAAGGGTCCATGAGCCCTCTGAAATGATGGGCAAATGTGGGTGTGTGTACATAATTCTGAGGAAAGATTGCATTTATTTTTTTTTCCAGATTGTCAAAAGGGTCTATGAATTTTAGAGACCAATTTATCTTTTGACAGTTGGTAAAACTGAGACCTTCAGTGACAAATGGATTTATCCAAGTACACACAACAGGGAGTTACAGAACTGGGTTCAGACCCCAGGTCATCTGACTCTAAGCCCACAGTTCTGTGGCTGCATCCCACTGAGCTAACTCAGATCCCTCCAATGTACACTGAGGGTCTGTTGGAGTGGGAATAACACACACAGCTCACAAGCTTTGGGTATGGATTCGACAATAGTCATGCTTCATAAATATCCTTGCATTTAACCTTGGGCCCCTGCATCTCTGCATTTCTTTGAAGTTCTTATCATTAATAATTACTATGGATCTGCCTCTCGAGTGCTCGTCTGCTATGAGTGAAAACTTAGCTCACAGCACTTCATGTAGAGCTGGTCTAGTCTGCCTTTATCTGTCCCCACTCCTGGCCTCCATAGATGATAAAGGTAGTTGGACATTTGACCCCAATATTTTGGTTGAAATAATCAGTCCAAAATCAAGCTGACAACAGCTAAACTATACAAAGCAAAACGTGTTAATGTCTTAACATTAACAGAGGAATCAAATTCTTCCAACAAAATTCAGATCAACCAAATATGAACCAAGAAAACTTGACTTAGTAGAAATAAAAAATTCATAGTGGAAGAAGCTAAAATTTGACACAGATAAATCACAATCGATAAACTAAGCTATTCTTTAAAACTTCATAGGCAACAGAATGAATCTCTATAAAATGACTTTGATAAAATAAAGAGGAAGATAAAGTAGAATAGTCTAACGGCAGTATATTGAACATTGATCTTGGAGTGAAAATGGCTTAATGAGCATTAATTAAGAAAAATACTTTCTTGACTTCTGGTTCCAAAATGGCAGCATAGAGGTATAGAGGCACTCCCCTCCCATCCCACAAAAGACCAAAACCAAATATATAGCACTGAGATCCTCTCCAGCAATGATGCAGGGCTCCAATATAAGGATGAGACAGTTTCCAGGGCCACTGAGAAGAGGAAAAACTCCAAGAAAACAGTAGGAAATTGGACTTCCACATCCATGATGCACCCCCACACCCCATCACTGGAAAAAGTAAAATTAAGGTGGTCAACCAGCTTCCCCACCTTCTCAGGCTCCCTAGCAGGAGACCTGTCCTTGCCTTAACTCATGGGTAGCATTTGGACCTCTGAAGAGAGAAATATCCCTGAGGACAGGCAGAGACAAATGGGGAAGACGGGACTACCATCTCCGGCCCAGAAACTCTGCTCTGTACCGTGGCCAAAGGAGACACCAAATAAGGGCAGGTATAGGAGGTATGTTGTCCAGGTCCCCTGAGCACAGAACCCTAGCCACTGCTGGGTTATCCCACACTGCTGGGGTAATTCCTTTGGGGCCTCCCCATCTGGGATAGGCAGTGCTCGGCCATTTACTAGAGCTGAGGTGAACCTGGGCTTAAGGCACCACCTAGAGCTGAAAGGAGGCAGTGAATCTAGCAGTGAAAATTCACTAAGCAAATATATTCAATAAAAACCAAACAAGCTGGACATAGAAAACTGGAATAAATCCCTAACTGAAAGGACAGTCTTGTGAAGGAAATAAATGAGCTCTCTGCTCTCTCTCTCTGCTCTCTCCCTCCCTCTTCTAGCTAACAAGGCCCTGCCTTGCAGAGCTCTGTTTTCACAACATCTAAAAGGAGCCCAACAGACAAAAAGGAAATGTAAATTTTTCCTTTTACAATTTCTAGACCCATTGACTAAAACTGCCTTTTAGCATCTGTTTCTATAGCCTGGAATAGTTCCTGAGAAGTTCCTGGAGGACAGCATGGGGGACAATCTCCAGACATCAAACCCTACCCAAAGTCATATCTTGAGGGCAAGATGACCAACACGACCTCAAACAGTCATTTCATCTATCAGTCTACATCACTACAGATGGATATAGCAGTTTCACGCAATTTGACTACAACCATATTCATCTTTTATCCCCCTTTTTTACATTTCCTAAATAACAGGTCTGAGTAACCGGCTTTTTAGGCCAACACACTCTTCCTTTTCCTATCTCGTGTTCAGCCCTTTCCCACTTGGGAAAGTAAAATAAACTTCTTCCTTCTATCCTAATCTTTGTCTGGAGAAATTTTTCTCAAACCCAGGTGCACCAGCTCTGCACTAGCACTCTCCCCCAACACTAATCCCTCCATGCAAAGACATAGATGTATCCCCCCAAGAAACATCAGCAAACAGGGAACCACATCCTCCCCAAAAGAACAAAGCAAAAAACCAGTGACTGACCCTAATGAGATGGCGATTTGTGAGCTCTCTGACCAAGAATTCAAATAAGAGTTTTAAGGAAACTTGGTGATCTCCAAGAGAACAGAGAAGAGCAATTGAGAAATTTATCAGAGAAATTTAGCAAAGATATTTCAATAATAAAAAAATTAAACAGAAATCTTGGAACTCTGAAGCATATTTGCTGAACTGAGAAACACTTTAGAGCCTCTTGAACACAGAATGAACCAAGTAGAGGAAAGAATCAGTGAGTTCAAAAGCCAACAATACACAGTCAGGGGAGAAAAAAGCAAACAGAATGAAAAGCAACAAAGACTGCCTACAAAATATAGAAAATTGCCTCAAAAGACCAAGTCTCAGAATTATTCATGTTCAAGAGGGAGCTGGGCAAGAGCAAGGGGACAGAAAGCTCATTCAAAGAAATAATAACAGAAAACTTTCCAAAACTTAAGAAAGATATAAATCTCCAGGTACAGGAAGGTCTTAGAACACCAAACAGATTCAACCCAAATAAGACTATCCCAAGGCATTTAATAATGAAACTCTGAAAGGTCAAGAACAAAGAGAGGATCCTAAAAGCAGTGAGAGATAAGAAGCTAATAGCATATAAAGGAGCTCCAATTCGTCTGGCAATAGACTTCTCAGTGGAAATCCTACAGGCCAGGAGGGAGTGAAACAACATTTTGAAAGTACTCAAAGAAAAATACTGCAACCCAAGAATATTGTGTACTGCAAATTTGCCATTCAAATTTGAAGGGAAGATAAAGTCTTTCATGGCCAAACAAAAGCTAAGAGAATTCATCACCATCAGATCTGTCTTGCAAGAAATGCTAAAACAAGTTCTTCAATCTGAAAGAAAAAAAAACACTAATGTGCCAAGAAAACTTTTCAAGGTATAAAATCCACTGGTAAAATTAAGTACATGGACAAATAATACTCTATTACTGTATTTGTGGTGTACAATCCACCCATAACTCTAGTATAAAACCCAAAAACTAAATCTACTAAAAACAATAACAGCTACTGCAACCTGTTAAGAGAGAGATAACACAAAAATATGTAAATTGAGACAACTGACAGTCAAAATGTGGGGGAGATAGAGTTAAAGTGTGGAATTTTTTTGTGAGTGCTTTTTGCCTTTGTTTTTATTCTTTTATTTGTGTTCTAAGATAAGTTTTCATCTGTTTAATATAACTTGTTAGGTATATAAAATATTTTTTGTAAGCCTATGGTAATCACAGCACAAAAACTTATAATAGAGTCACTAAAAATAAAAAGCAACAAATTAAAAAATACTATCAGAGATAGTCACTAACTACAAAGGAAGACAGGAAAAAAGGAAGAAAAGAAGAGTCTCAAAACAACCAGAAAACAAGCAACAAATGGCAGTAGTAAGTCTTTCCTTACCAACAATAACACTGAAGGTAAATGCTCTCAATTCTCCAATTAAAAGGCATAGAATGGTTGAACAGATAAAAAAACAAGTGGGTTTCCTGTTTGTACCCCCATAATATTCTGAATAAATGAAATTAAAAAATAAAAATAAAAAGCAAAGAAAAAAAAAGAAACCCACTTCACCTATAAATACAAACATAGACTGAAAGTAAAGGGTTAGAAAAAGATATCCATGTGACTGGAAACCACAAAAGAGCAGGAGTAGCTATGCTCATATCACATAAAATAGGATACAAATCGAAGACTATTGAAAAATACAAGAAAGGATGTTATATAATTGTAAACAGGTCAATTCAGCAAGAGGATATAACAATTATAAATATCTATGCACCCAACACTGGAGTTCCCAAATAAATAAAGGAAACATTGATAAACCTAAAGGGAAAGATAGACCGAACACCCTACTCTCAGTAATGGACAGATCATCCAGACAATCAACAAAGAAATAGCTGAGTTACACTAAACACCAGGTCTGATAGGCCTGACTGACATTTACAGAACATTTCATGTAACAGCTACAGAATACACATTCTTCTCATCAGCACATTGAACATTTTCCAGAATAGGCCATATCTTAGGCCACAAAACAAATTTAAAAATATAGAAGTCATAGCAGGCATCTTCTCTAACCAAAATGGAATAAAACTAGAAAGCAATAACAAGAGGAACCTTGCAAAATAAACAGTCACATGGAAATTAAACAACATGTTCCTGAATAACCAACGGATCAGTGAAGAAACTACGAAAGAAATTTAAAAGTTTCTTGAAATAAATGAAAATGGAAATATAGCATACCAAAATCTATGGGATATAGCAAAAGTAGTATCAAGAAGGAAGTTAATAGCAATAAACATCTATACCAAAAAAGTAGAATGACTTCAAATTAACAACCTAATCATGCAAGGAATAATTCAAAGAACTAGAAAATCAAGAACAAACCAAACACAAAATTCGGCCAGGCGCAGTGGCTCACACGCCTGTAATCCTAGCACTCTGGAAGGCTGAGCCAGGTGGATCGCTCAAGGTCAGTAGTTCGAAATCAGCCTGAGCAAGAGTGAGACCCCATCTCTACTAAAAATAGAAAGAAATTAATTGGCCAACTAAAAATATATAGAAAAAATTAGCTGGGCATGGTGGCACATGCCTGTAGTCCCAGCTACTCGGGAGGCTGCAGCAGAAGGATCCCTTGAGCCCAGGAGTTTGAGGTTGCTAT
>CAUYRT010031066.1:0-22229 GCA_963574885.1 Lepilemur ruficaudatus
AGCCACATTCCCATCTACTGACAAGCCCTGCTTTACTGCCCTGGCCTCTGTGGAGGGGCTGACACCCACCTCCCGCGAAGGGACTTTGCCAGCAGAGGTAAGGGGAGACCAGCCAACATGCAGAAGTAAGAAATCGGTCAATAGCCAGATAGCTCCTCACAGTATTTTCAAAGGAAGGAGAAAAAATTGAAAAAGGGTGTGGATTGATCATTCACACACCAGATAATCATTCTCTAAATGATTGGCATTTAGCTAAACACACTTCTTGATGTCAATTCTTCAAGAGTTGCCTGACCTTATTTTTTATACATCAGACAAACTATACTTTTACATGGTTCTGAAATCCAGAAAGTTCAAGGGAAGGGCAAATACTATCACCAAACCTTCAACTATAATAGCAGGCAGAGATTTAAGCAAATACTTTCCCACTGAAGTATTTCATAAGCCAAAAGTCCAACTGTTATTATTGGGTGCAATATTTCCAACCTGTTTCCATGCTCAAACAAGTTTTTTTTTCCAGAGATCTAAATTTAGTGAAACTGTTTAAGTAACAACCATCTATGATAGAATAGATCCGTATACCATAATGCCAAGTTTTAAAAACATTTCTCACCTCAGTTTAAATATTAAAAGTAGCCTACTGCTAGTCAAAACATAAAAATGATGATATTTCTAGGAGGCAGTTTAGGGCGATGAGTAAGAGTGAGGACTCTGGTGCTCGTAATCCCGATGTAGTGGCTTGTCAGGTATATCAGTCAGCTCTGGCTGTCAGAACAAAATACCATGGACTGGGTGGCTTAAACAACAGAAATTTATTTTCTGAGAGTTCTGGAGACTGGAAGTCCAAGATCAAGATGTATCAGGATTGGTGTCTGGTTAGGACTCTCCCTTTGGGTTGCAAATAGCCACCTTCTCACTGTGGTCTCACATGACCTCTTCTTGGTGCTTGCAGAGAGAGAGAGAGAGAGAGAGAGAGAGCGAACAATCTGGTGTCTCTTATAAAGATACTAATCCTATCAGATCAGGGCCCCACCCTTACGATCTTAATAAATCTTACTCCAAGTACAGCCACACTGGGGGTTAAGGCTTCAGAAGTCCTTTCACTTCTGACATCTCTTTCAGCAGACTTTTGCCATCTTCCACCAACATGACATTTTGAACTTTGGCCACGAAGGTTTGTCATTCCCAAGTTCATTTATTAATTAGCCCAGCTTGCCCAAGTCAAAATGGGAAGGAAGCATATTAAGCAGCAGTTGAGAGCTGCCTCCAAGGTTTATCGAGGGCCAGATATCCCAGCTCTGTGTGATATGGAAACTTCAGCCTCTGCCTGGGAACTGGCTCAGCAGACAAGCTCAATCTGCCCAAGAACTGGGAGTAAGATGCACCAGATAGATGCACAGGGACAGTGGGAGGTACAGCCTGCACAGGACACGTCTTTCCCAGGGGGGAGGCATGTCTGAGACTCACTTGCAGGTCAAGAAGTTATTTATTTATTAATAAAAAGAACACTTCTGAGCGAACCTCTCCCTGCAAGCCAAGCCCTGGTTGCTGTACTTGCTGTTTAATGCTCAGCACCTTTGCCTCTTCTATGAAAACCCTGGCTCAAAACAAGGAAGGAGCGCACACCTCTAATACGCAGCATGCTCCTTCAGGGTGAGATGACCTGTAATCTTTTAAATATTTTTTGGTTACAAAATTTATACATGTATTTGTGTATTGAAAAACACTTATAAAATAATCAGAGATCCCTCTAACTCAGCTGGCCCTGAATGATGAAACAAAGAGTTTGAAACTCTAGAAGAATTTACTAGAAGGATACTGGGTGCCTCACAGAATGTGGGAAGAAAGCTCTGGGCCAGGCTTCCAGGAACAAGGCCCCAAAGCTCGCCACAGTGCTGGTGTGTTAGAAACTGTCTCTTGTCTACAGCCATACCACCCTGAACGCGCCCGATCTCGTCTGATCCCAGAAGCTAAGCAGGGTCGGGCCTGGTTAGTACTTGGATGGGAGAACCTGTCTCTGCCACCACTCCGCACCATAGTGCATGGCCACTGCTTGCTACAGCAGGAAACGGCACCACTTCTGTGTCAGGAATTTGACCTTGCAGCCCCCTCTGCCACAGGAGTAAATGTCCTGTCCCCTCCCACTCTAGGTGACTTAATAGAGGCTTTAACATGTGTCTGTGCTGCAAGGAAGGCTGGGAAACTAAGTACGGTATTTTCAGATCTGAGAGGGGTATGTGGGCTTGGCTCTTATTCAAACTGGATGACCAAAGTCTACCCCAACCCTCCTCCCCAGATGTAACCACTATTAACACTTTGAACGTATCCTTCCAGCCCTTTTATGCATATGTGCATGTGTGTGCGCACACGCACACACACACACACACACACACACACACACACAGAGTCTTGGAAAATGGTTTTTGCAAGAATGAAATAATATCATAAATATTATTCTGCAACTTAATTTTTCCACTCAATATATATCATGGACACTTTTCCATGTCCATAGAGATAGATTTACCTTGTTCTTTTTAACTGCAGCATAATATTCCACAGGATGAAGTACCGTCATTGAACTAGTCCTCTGGTGATGGATATGTAAGCGAGGGCCGGTATCTTACTATTAACATAACAAACCACACCAGGAAAGCACGCCAGTGCACGTGGGCTTTTTGCACACTCACGCTGTCATTTTTGTGGGAACAGGTTCCTAGAGATGGGCAGCTAGGTCACACAGTCTACAAGGGCCACGGTCTTTATCCCATTGCAAAACAGACCGGGCAATGGGGATAAAGCAACCAGTAACCACTCAATGTAAAGACGTTGGATTGAACTGGACTTCTCCATTCCAGGAACACTTCTTCCCAGGAAATGAGACAGTTCTGGATTCAGAACTGTCCTCAGCCCAGCCAGAGCCAGGGCAGTGCTGACCCCGGGCTCTGCTGATTTTGTTTTTCAGGCATACCTTTGGCACCAGCTTCTTAGGCATGCCCCATCGTGTGCCTGCTCCTCTTTCCAGCACGTCAGACGCTGGGATTCCGTGTGAGAAAGACCCCCGAGGGAGCATCTAGGGGCTTGGTTTGCAGCCCGGATCTGCCAGTAACTGGGATTGAGTCAGTCACGTCTTGCCTCTGAACTTCAGTTTTCTTGTCTTTAAAATAAGAGACATGGGCTAAATTCATGGTTTTCTAACTGTGTTCTGCCAAGGCTGGTGTCCCACAGAGGTAGCTTAAGAACAGCTTCAGAACTTGGGGAATTAAGAGGGCAGGAGGGCAGGGCCTCATCCTTATGAGCTCTGCTATGAACCCTGTTGTGTAATGGGGGTTTGCATAAATTTTCATCTGAATAACAGGTTCTGCTCCTAAAGGAAAATTGAAAACTATTCAGTGTGAGTGAGGACTTTTATGTTCCAAGTCACAGAGATCCCAGTCCTTAGCGGTTTGAGAGGGAAAATGTGATGGGGAATGGTTACTGGTTCATATCATTGAAACCCAATGGATGCTGACTTCCAGCACATCTCAGTCCAGGGGCTCAAATATTATCAAAACACAGTCTTGTTTCTTCTCATTGCTTTGCTATTCACAATGTTGGCTTTCTTCTTAGGTTCCACATGGCTCCAAAATGGCTGCCAATACCATTAGGCCTATATCCTCCCAGGTTTAAGTACTACAGAAAAGATCATGTGCCTCTGTCTCAACAGTCACAGAAAAAACCATATCTTATTGCTTCAGACTGAGTCAAATTCCATCCCTGAACCAATCAGTGTAGCCAGGAGCATGTGATAACCTGATTGGCCTGGCTGAACTCATATGGCCAGTGGAATTAAGGGTGGAATCAACCATACCCAACACACACTGACTAAAGGTGGGATAGGGGGTGATTCTCCAGAAGAAAATTATATTACTATTACCCAATGCTGAGTAGCCAAAATCAATGCACATAAAACCATGCACCTGCATTTATTCAACTAACCCTCAAGATACTGAACACCTCTAAGAAAGGATCTCCATGCACTGGACATACAATGATAAATAAATTACAGTCCCCACGCATCGAGTGGTGGGCCAGCGGCCACTGCAGGTCAACAAGGCCATCAGTTTGGAAGAATACCAGGATGCAGAGTGGAGGACTGTAAGGATAACTGGAACCCTCCAGCACCTCTACCTCTGTCTGTCACCACATCCAGTCACCACAAACTTCAGGGAGTAAAGGTTGCTACTGCACTTTTGCCTTCTGCAAAGCTTGTGCAAATTCCTCTTTGACCAACTCTAACTTGAGACACCCAGGGAAGGGAGTGCTGGGAAACGTAACTCCAACTTAAGCAACTTGACATAGAACAAACAACAGAACCTATTCACCACTATCTCCAAGTTGAACCCTCTAATATTCTGAATAAAATATGCTTGTCAACTTGGCATCTGGCAAACACTTAAATTAGCATTTCGTATGAAACAACAATGAAATGTTGGGGTCCTCTTTAATTACACACTCAAACTAATCTTAGATAGCCACCAAACACTTGCTCATTACCTATAATTATGAGTTAGGACCTACAGAAATAAAAAACATGAAAAGAACTTTAAAAAATGATTTGTGAAACAAATACGTGTAGTAGACCCAGACATAGTATGTGTAAATGGTTAACTTTGAATAATATTCCCCATTACTGATATGAAATAATTATTAATAAGTTTAAGATATGCTTTATTTCTATTTCTAGAAATTTGATAAGTCTTTTAAAACATGTACCTAAAATTGGTGATCTGTTTGCTCATATAACATCCATTCAGTTGCCCATGGATGCTGAACTTTTGAGAAATACTTGTCTAAAGGTCTTATGAAAGATTGAAGAAACTTGGTCACACCTTTGTTCCAGAATTTTAAGATGTGGGTAGGCTGTTTGTCTCCAGGAACTTGCATCCTTCTTCTGTGTGTAATTGGTTTTTGTCTTGTCTTTACTTTCTTTTTCTTTCCTTTGGTTGTAGTTGTTTAACTTGGTTTGATTTTGTGGTTTTTTGTTTTTCTAATGGAATGTTTCCATTACATTTCTCTGGTTCAGACATGGCAAATCCCATCAGAACCCCCATCTCTCCATCCATGAAGCCATGAGCGCTAAAACTGCAGGAATGCACAATCTGCTACATGCCATAACTATTGCTCGGAATGCGCCTCTCTCGTCCCAGTGTTGATTTTTCATTGTAGGGTGCTGTGGGCATCTCCAGTGAACAAAGGTGACAGAGAGAGGGTGTGTTTGGTGTAGCAAAGAAGATGCACTTTGAACCCAGGACATCCATGTAGGGAGGCAGAGGCACTTCTAGGTCACCAAGACACTGACAGTCACATTTAGGAGAGAGAGGGCTTAAGGAAGGAGGGCAAATTGCACAAACAAGATTCGTATTTTTAAAAAAATAAAGGAACATGTACATCAAAGCCCAAAGCCAATAATACCAGAGGTAAAATCATTCCCAAAAGGGCCTCACTAACCAGGGTCAGCTCCCTGGGTTTGAACCTCAGATCCAACATTTACTAGTAGTAAAACAAAATAAAATAAGTTACTGAACCTCTCTGAGATTCAGGTTCCACGTCTGCAGAACTAACTCATAGAGTTACTGGCAAGATTCATGTAATGTGATTAGAACAATTCCTGGCATATAGAAAGCCTCAACCAATGGTTGTGGTTGTGGTAGAAGTGTTTGTTGTTGTCTGCCAATGTGGAAGGAGAGTTGCAGAGATCTATGTCCCAGTACCCAAGACTGCTAAGTGCTCGAGCTATGTCAATGGACATGACATGCGTTTGCACAGAGCAGTCTAGCAAGGGAAGCTGATGGTTAACCAGTTATTTATAGTATGAAAGGGATGTAAATGAGGGAGGGGTGGGTAAAGAGTGCTCTAGGAGTACAGAGGAAGGGTACTTGTATGGGGTTGGGGCGGCAGGCGCAGCAGGGACGGGTGTCCCCAAAGGCTTCCCTGAAGTAACAGCATCTCAGCTGAGCCCTGAAGAGTTAAGTGTTGACCAGTTAAAGTGTTGACCAGTTAAAGGGTGCAGGTGAAAAATAAGGATAAATGAGCTGGTCATTGGAGAATTATATGAGCTCAAGAAAGGTTTTTTTAAATGCAGGTGAGACTATATAATATATCCATGTAACAAAACTCTACTTGTGCCCCCTAAATCTATTGAAATAAAAATAAATACATAAATTTTAAAAACCCTTTCCTACTTTGAAATAAAAAAAATTAATTTCCCCATAAAAATGAAAAATAAATTTTAAAAAAATGTAAGAAAATAAACAGATGAGACTTGGGCAAGCCTAAACAATGAAAAGGACAGGGGAAGAGAAAAAAACAAAGGATGAAGAAAGAAAAGAAATACCAACAAGTTGAAGGCTGTAAAGGAGCAGAGGGTGGGGGGGGACATGCTATGTGCCTGTGACATCGGAAACAGGATGTGTCCTTGGAAAGTGTCAGATTCAACCTTCATTTAAAAATGCGGAAATGGGGCCTAGAAGACAGGTCCAAGATTACCCCTGGAGATGGTGGCAGAGGTTGAATTAGAAGTCATTTGGGGGCTGTTGGGTGTAATGAACTTCATGCAGAGGGTAGACAATGAACACAGACTCATGAGGTTTTCAGCGGATGCAGGCCCAGTGTGCACTGGATTGAGAAATGCACTCCAGCATCGCTAGGAGAACCCAGGGGGAGGGAAGGAGCTGGTCACGGAAGGTAGGATCAGGATCAGGATAGTAATCTCCCAAACCTGGCTACTCTTACATCTTTATCATGGGAATTTGACATCAAAATACTCAGGCTTATATTTATTGAGCATTTATTATGTGCCAAGTGTTTTGGTTATTTATTGCTGCATAACAAACTGACCCAGAACTCAGTGGCTTAAAACAACCACTTTATTAAATCTTATACTTTTGTGGGCAGGGCTTGGCTGGGCAATTCGGTTCTGTTTCCTATGGCATCCACGGGGGTTACTCAGAGGTAGTCAGCTGGTGGCTGAGGGGGTCCAAGATGGCCTTATCCACATGTCTGGTACCTTGGGAATGGCTGAACAGCTGGGCTCAGCTGAGCTCATCATGGCACATACACATGGCCTCTGCCACATGATGCTCTCAGGGTAGTCGGACTTCTCGCATGGTGGCACTAGGCTCCCAGAGATAGTGTGCCAAGAGGCCTGAGTGAAAACTGCAAGTTTCTTATGACCTAGCTTCAGAAGTCCCAGAATGTCATTTCCATCTTATTTTATTGGCCAAGCAAGTTGCCTAGGCCAATGTAGGCTTAAGAGGAGGAGAATTAGATTCCACCTCTCAAGGGAAGGAGTAGCAAAGAATTTGCAGCCATCTTTAATCCACGACACCAAGTAAGTGCTTTGCATGAGTGACCTTGCTTAGTCCTTCCAACAACCCTACCACATAAGTGTTCTTATCACACCCATTTAAGAGAGGAGGAAATTAAGACACAATGAAGCTTCTTCTCCTGAACAAGTAACAGCAAAAAAAAAAAAGACACAATTTGGTTAAGAAATGTGGCTAGGTCACACATCCCTGTAATGTAAGACTTGGGTTCAACTCCAGCAGTCTGACTCCCAGACACATCACGTATCAGGATTCCATGGCAGGCAAGACAGACACTGCCCGTATCCTACCATCAAGTCTGAAAGGAAGAGCTATCTCTACAATGCTAGGTTTTCATTTGCACAATGAAGAAATGAACTCCCGGGATATCTAAGTCACCACTCCTCTGTGTGGCACCCTGCACTGGTGGTGATCCTTCAAGTTAGAAGGCCATGTGCTACTTTATGTCCTTTTGGCAAATGAAGAAATGGGCTCAGAAACTTTAAATGACTTCTGTGGGATTACACAGCTGACACATGACTGAGCTGGAATCTGAAACCAGGATGGCCTCATCCCAAATCCCATGTTCTTCCCACCACTCTGGGCCATCTGCTACGTAACAGAGATAGGAAGAGGCTCTACAGTGTCCAGAAATGAGGATGAGAGCTTGGATTTTTCCTAATAATAGTTTCCAGATGAAATTGTGAGTCTCCTATTAGACAGTTGCTACCCAGCATAGGGTTCGCTGAGATCCTCTTTCCAGATCTAACATGAGCATTTTTCACCCCTGGAAAGCCTCTAAGATAACAGAGCAAGAAGGAGGATAAACTCTATGTAAAGTTGGCGATGGCAGAAAGAAGGTGAGAGAGTAGGGCCAAACAATGTGGCTTTATTGAGCGCTCCCGGGCAAGGTTCACAGGTCCCGAGGAATGGGGCCCTAGAAGTCGCGCCCGTTTGAAAGGGGTGAGGGCGTTTATACTATTTGAGGCGGGCCAGGGGCTTTTGGCAGGAAGAGTTGGGGATTTTCCACAGTGACCTTTGAAGGTTATTGAGGATTAGGAGGGGTTGGTGGTATTTGCGGAATCCGGGAATCGAAACTTTCTTATCTGGGTGGGTATCTGGGTGTGGTTATCCTTCAATTTAGCTGGGCCTAATAGTCACCTTTGTGGGTCTCTCTTCTTTTTAGGGAGGGAGGGGGTGTCCACCACCAGCCATACACTCTATTTATCCATTCAGATGTTCGCTTAACTGTTTTGTGCTAATGCAGTTCTAGGCACTGGGCACACATTGATGAAAAGGGTGGAGGGGGGTCTGCCCTCGCACAGAAGACAGAAGTGAAGCAAGTGGTTACAGTAGTGTAGTGAGCACCACCAGAGCTGGTCACAGGGCTCTAATGCAGACTGTAAGTGTCTTAGCTTGGGTCCCTCCCACCCTCCGAAAGCAGAGCCTAAGACAAAGACTCACCCATGGGTGGTTTATTTGGGAGGTGATCCCAGGAAGTAGGGGACTCAAGAGAGTGAGGAAAAGGCAATATAAGGACAGGTTATCAAGGTCACAAATGTGGGCCTAGGGGCCTGACCCCATCCGAACCTCCTGCAGAATGCATACAATGACTCAGAGTTGTCCACTCCAGGGCTGTAGCCACAGCCACAACTGGAATCAGAGGTGCAGCTAGTGGATGTGGGTCAGGGCCCCAGAGGTGTCTGAGCATGCTGAGAAATGAACCTCAAATTTGAGACCAGAAGGATGAGTCGGGATCAGAGGAAAGGAAGAAAAGAGAAGGTGGAGAACATTCCATTCAGAAAGAATAGGTGTTCAAGGGCAGTTTCCCACTCTCATAGAAGTGGGAAGAAAATGACCTGAGCCTGGAATAGAGAGAAGGTGGGGAGAGAGTGGGGAATGGAGTCTGGAGGGGCCGTAAAGCCAGTGGAGGCTTCAGCTGCAGGGCAATGGAAGCCACTGAAAGGTTTTTAATAGGCGAGAGAAATGTTCAGATTTTCATTTCCAAAAATGGTTATTTTCCCCCTCAGCGGGTAGGCCCCAGCAAACTTTTCCAAAGGAACTGTGTACATCAAAGTTGGAAACCTAACTTTTGTGACAATATATGGCATATGCAGTCTGCACACATGGGCCTTCAAATACCAAGATATTCTTCTACAGATGCAAATATTGCCTACAGATTGGTTGGAAGACTGAGCGTTAGTTACAGGCTCCCCTTCCAACTCTGGTCTCTAGGAATAAGACAAAATGTGGTTTTGATCCATAATAATGTTAGAAGACTGGAAGGGGTTTCTTATGTATGGATAAGAAATCTTGAGAATTCCCTAAAATATGGAGGGCAGTCAAATCCGATTGTAAAAGGATCCCTGTACTGAGGCACACATAGGGGAGGACTCGTGCATAAACGTGTAAGATGGGAGGCACCAGAACCTGGGAGCAGGAGTGGCTCTGAGCACCTGATGGGGAATGAGCAGGATGACCTGAGCAGGATCTGTCAGGTCAACAGGCCCTGTCCCCACCAACCCTTGGGCTAGGCAGCAGCAATAGAGGTGTCTGCCTCCATCTAGGAGCAAGGAGCATGAGGCTTTATGGCAGGAGCCAGGATAGCATCCCAGGGGGATGGTGACACTGGGGAGGAATGAGGACCTCCCATGCCAAGAAACCCTCCCCTGGTGCCTCTGTGTCTGACTCTCACCCTCCATCCTGGAGGGGGACTACAATAAACAGTCAAAGACAGGCTAACAGAGATCCCCAAACACAAAGATGATTCCTCAGTTAACAATCCCCAAGCAACTGTGGAAATCTAGCTCTGTGCAAGAGACACTCTTTTACCAAGTGCAGAACTTACACCTGAGGAAATAGAGCTGATAGCTGAGCTGATCTGAATAATTAATATTCTCAGGGAGATACAAGATTACCAAATTGCAAACATTATAAATGACATTTATTTTGCAAGTTAATTTAAAATTTGATGATCGAAAAAATTCAACATACAGGCTGAGTAGTAGAAAGAACTGCCAAAGAGCAAATTTGTGAGTTGTAAAATCAAGCCAAGGAAATCTTCCAGAATGTAACTAAAATTTTTTGAAATGTGAAACAGACGTTAAGAGATGTAGAATATAAATTGGACTTCACACAATTGAAAACATATGCTTTTCAAAAGATACTGTTAGAAGAATGAAAATACAGGTGCAGACTTGGAGAATCTTTGCAAAACATGTATCTATTAAAAGACTTGTATCCAGAATATGTAAAGAACTCTCAAAACTCAATGATATGAAAAGAAACAACACAATTAAAAATATAACAAACATTGAACTAGAGAAGATGTATACATGATAAAGAAGCACATGAAACCATACTCAATATTGTTAGTTACTAGGGAAAAACAAATAAAACCATAAGAGATTTGATACCACTACACACCTATTAGTATGGCAAAAATTTAAAAGACTGACCATACCAAGGACTGGTGAAGATATGGGGAACTGGAACTCTTGAACATTACCACCACTTTGGAAAACAGTTTATCAGTGTGTCTTTTTTTTTTTTTTTTTTTTGAGACAGAGTCTCACTCTGCCACCTGGGCTAGAGTGTCGCAGCATCGGCCTAGCTCCTAGCAACCTCAAACTCCTGGGCTCAAGTGATTCTCTTGCCTTAGCCCAGCCTCCCAAGTAGCAGGGGCTACAGGTGCATGCCACCACAGCTGCCTAAGTTTTTTATTTTTAGTAGAGACGGGGTCTCGCTCTTGCTCAGGCCAGTCTTGAACTCCTGACCTCAAGCGATCCGCCCACCTTGGCCTCCCAGAGTGCTAGGATTACAGGTGTGAGCCATTGTGCCTAGCCAACAGTTTCTTTAAAAGTTAAACATATAAACATTTTTTAAAAATTTTTTTAAAAGCTAAACATATACCTACCATATGATTTAGTCATTCCATTCTTAGCCATTTTTCCAAAGGAAAGAAAATATATGTCATACAAAGACTTGCCCACAAATGTTCACAGCAACTTTATTTGTAATAGCCCAAAACTAGAAACAACCCAAATATCCATCTATAGATGAATAGATAAATTGTGGCACATTCATACAATGCAATACTACTCAGCAATATGAAGAGATAAACATGCAATAACATGAATGGATCTCAAAATAATTATGCAGAGCAAAGGAAGACAGACAAAAAATAGTACATACTATACAGTTTCCATTTATGTAAAACTCTAGAAAATGCAACTAATCTGTAGTGACAGGATGCAGACCAGTGGTTGTCTGAGATCAGAAGTGGGAGGAACAGGAGGGATTGGAGGCAGGAATTGCAAAAGGGCAGGAAGAAACTTTTGGGAGTGCTGGATGTGCTCACCATCTTGATTGTGGTGATGGTTTCCCAGGTATAGACATGTCAAAACTTACCAAGTTGTATTCTTTAAATATGTACAGTTTGTGGTACATCCATTATACCAATGGATATAATATGCTTATATCCATTAAGCATATTACTAGGAAGTGTATATGTGTATATATACACATGTGTGTGTATATATAATGTCATTGTTTTTCAAATTTATTTGGCCATGACTCTTTTTCTCTGCTCACCTCTTACCCCAGTTTGCAGAACCATGCATAGGCAATGAGACAGACCTAGGACTGACTCTGGCTCCACTCCCATACTGGCTGTGTGTGCCCTTCAATAGTAAGTGATTAACACTTTCAGAGCCTCGATTTTCTTGTCTTTAAAATGGAGTTGTGGTCAGGATTAAATTAGTGAATGCCAAATCCCTGCCACATGGTAGATTCTTAAAAACTTTAGTCCACCAATCACCCCGGAAATCAAACAAGTCATATTTGTGATTTCCCCAATGGCATTGACTTTATTTTTAGCTAAAGACACCAGCATTCAGTCATCTGGAGTCCAAAGGTCCAAGGGGAAAGATGTTGAAATGCTTAGCGCTGCCCTGCAGGCCCATCTGCTCTGCATTAGCCAGCCTTCCTCTGTTTATTATTCCTCGTGTTAAATCTCCTCCAATTCTTGTGCGAAAAGTTCAGGCACACAATAAACTCTTTATCACATTTTCAAATTCTGGGCCTGCTCTGGGAAGTTTACACCTTTTTCTTGTTGCCATTGTTTGCATGTGGGTTCAGATTTCTGAAAAGGGCATTTGCAGTACTTTGCTGAAAACATTTATGTGTAAGCTTGATGCAGACAAATATTGCCAAAAAATGAGAATGAGATGTCGGAGGAATTACAACTGCACCAAGTGGGCCCTGTGTCATTCACCAGCCGTGGCTGTGCAAGGAGGATCCTGGGCTCAGGCTGGTGGCCGGGAGCCTGGGGCTGGGCTGGACCCTCAGCCTCTCTCCTTTAGGGGTAGAAATTTAATAATATCGAAAACAATAACAGAAACATGCCAATGTTGGAGAGTAGAATAAAAAGGTCATGTAACTCTGTAAAAATAAATACATCATCACAATAATATTGGTTACCATTCATTGAGTATTATTTGCTTCAGCAAGTGCTTTTTTATTTAAGCCTCACAACAAACCAGTGAGTTAGGTATAGAATAAGTGAGGACTCTTTCAGCTGTAAGTGACAGAAAATCCATCTCAAACTGGCTTATAACACAAAGGAATTTTTACTGGATATGGCAATTAAAAGTCCAGATTTAGTTCTTGCTTCAAAGGAAACTTGATCCAGCAGCTCCAAAAGATGTCTCCAAACACCAAAACTCTCTCTTCTCCTCTCTGCTTTCCTATTGGCTTTCTCTCTGGGTGTCATGCAGTCAGCCCAGAAGTTCCAGGATTTCACATGGTGGCAAATTGCAGCTGTGCCAGACCTCACATCCTTACAGGAAAAGAGAGAAGAAGCCCTGGAATTCATGCTCATTGGTTCAAAATGGGTCTTGTGTCTCTCTCTGAACAGATCATTTTGGGGGAGGAGGAAGTGAATAAGAGGTTGATTGGATTAAGCCTTTGGGGTGGGGGTCCTGGGGGTAGCCCACATCCAGGAACTAGGGATGGCAGCCAATCCCAACCAAAGCCCCAGGCTGAGAAATGGGGAGAGATGGTTTCCTAGGGGGAAAAAGGGATAAGGTTGATCATAAAAGGGAAAATGGATGCTGGGGACACATCCAATAAATGCCTATAGTATTCATTATAAAAAGGGGTGAACACTGTCTAGGGGCTGGGGATATATCAGATGTATCAGGGAATAAAAAGCGAAAATCCCTATGGCAGATTCTGTTGACACATGCCACTGTGTGTTCCTCTGACCCACCTGCAACTGTGGTGGTCAGTTCCCAGGCACAGGGACTGTGTGTACCTCTCCGCTTCTCCACCAGAAGGCTTTCTCTGGCACTGAGGAGGCTTGCTCAGCCCATGCCCAAGGCAGCCTGGATATGCCAGAGGTTTAATGTCCCCAGAGACGCATACAGCCGACAATGCACAGGAGTTGAGGACAATACTCTAGTTTTCTTATCCCTAGATAGGAAATTTCTGAGACCATTTCAGCAAAGCTTCTCAGAGCATCCCCAAAGGATTGTCCACAGCAATGACCATATTAATACATCCTTCATTGATTTTACTTCCTGTCCTGGTCTCTCTCCCCCCAACTCCCTTTCTTGTATCTCTTGGGAACATATAGGGGGGAAAGGACAATCTCTTCAATAAATGGTGCTGGGAAAACTGGATAATTATTTGCACAAGAAGGAAACTATACCCCTACCTCTCACCGTACACACAAACTAAATCAAAATGGATTAAAGACTTAAATCTAAGAGCTGAAACTATGAAATGACTAGAACAAAACATTGGGGAAATGCTTCAGGATATGGTGTGGGCAAAGATGTTTTGTGTTAAGACCTCAAAAGCACAGGCAACAAAAGCAAAAACAGACAAATGGAATTACATTGAGCCAAAATGCTGCACAGTAAAGGAAACAATAAAGTGAAGAGACAAGCCACAGAAGGGGAGAAAATATTTGCAAACTACCCATCTGTTGAGAGATTAATAACCAGAATATATGAGGAGCTCAACAACTCAATAGCAATAATAATTTGATTTAAAAAATGGGCAAAGGATCTGAATAGACATTTCCCAAAAGAAGACATACAAATGGGCAAGAGATACATGAAAAAATACTCAACATCACTAATCGCCAGAGAAATGCAAATCAAAACCACAATGAGATATCATCTCACCCCAGTTAAAATGGCTTTTATCAACAAGATGGGCAATAATGGATCCTGGCAAGGATGTGGAGAGAGGGGAATCCTCATACACTGTTAGTGAGAATGTAAATTAGTACAGCCTACATTAGGAGAGTATGGAGGCTCCTCAAAAAATTGAAAATAGAGCTACCGTATGACCCAGCAATTCCACTACTGGGTATATATCCAAAAGAAAGAAGATCAATATATTGAAGCGGTATTTATACTCCCATGTTCCCTGAAGCACTATTCACAATAACCAAAATATGGAAGCCACCTAAATTCCCACCAGTGGATGAATGGATAAAGAAAATGTGGTATATATACACAACAGAATTCTATGCAGCTATGTAAAAAAGTATGAAATCCTGTCATTTGCAGCAACTTGATGGAACTGGAGGTCATTATGTTAGGTAAAATAAGCCAGGCACAGAAAGACAAATATCACATGTTCTCACAGAGATGTAGGAACTAAAACAGTGTTCTTCATGAAGACAGAGACTAGACCGGTGGTTAACAAAGGCCCGGAAAGGGAGTTGGGGAACAGGGATGAAGAGAAGTTGATTCACGGGTACAAATATACAGTTTGATAGGAGAAACAAGACCTATTGTTTAATAGATCAACAGGGTGACTATAGTTTACAATAATCTATTGTACATTTCAAAAGCTAGAAAAGAATAATTCGAATATTTCTAACACAAAGAAAATACAAATATTCAAGATGATGGATATCCCAATTACACCGATATGATCTTTACAAATTATATGAATCTATTAAATTATCACATGTACCCCCAAAATATGTACATCTATTATGTATCAATAAAAAAATAACATTTAAAAAAGAAGTAAAAGATAGGGTGGCTCCTGGTGACCGTGGGCACCTGCCATTGAAGCTCAGACACACCGCCTGGCTGCTCACCCGCGCCCATCACAGTCCACATCCACTACCCTGCACTGACCACCCTCCTGCCCCCTGGATGTGGCACAATGTCAGGCTGTCCCCACTCGTGTTCATGGTCACACTGCTGCCTGTCCTGCTGCTTGGTGGTGTGCGGTGACAGGGGGCATTCATCACGCGGGGCAGTTCCACATGCCAGCTTGACTCAGGTTGGCATTTTGAATATCTAAATTCAAATTTCTGCACTGGGCATTGGAGAATATGCCCTCCCTTGGAGCTACACTGGGCCACAATCCATGAACAACTGCTCAGAATCTCTCAACAGCTTTCTTCAACAATTCCAGGAACCTACCCTAAAGATATATTTCCAAAGTACAAAACAACATATATACAAGGACATTAATTACAGCCTTATTTGTAATAGCAGAAGGTTAGAAACAACTCAAATGTTCATCAAATATTATTCTGGTTGTTTGAACAAATTATGGTGCATTCATACATCCATGAAATACTGATGTAGCTATAAAAAGAATACGGAACATCTCTGCGTTACTGGAATCATCTCCAGAATACATTGTTAAGTGAGAAAGGCAAGATGCAGAACAATGCCTATAGCATGCCAACTTTTGTGTAAGAAAAAGATATATATGTATACACACACTGAAAAATAGGGAGGGAAGTGAGACTTTTCTAAGGGTACCTTGTAATATTGTTTTCACTTTGAACAATGGAAATGTCTCACATATTCAAAAACAAAATTAAGTCGGAAAGGAGAAAATGCAAACCCTAAAACTGGAGGTAGAGCCATAAGGATTCGGTGACCATTAGGTGCAGTGTGCAAGAAAGAAAGCAGAGCAGACAAGAAACTGGAAAGACCGCCTTGCCTTTCGCTGATATGAGGGCAACAGTGAGAGGAGAAGGTTTGGGGAGACAATCAGGATTTGGTCTTGGAAATGCTGAACTCCAGATGCCAGTTCCACATCCATCCAATTGGAGGTGCTGGCCAGGCAGTCAGATCTGTGTGTCCGGGACCCAAGGAAGAGGTCTGAGTTGGAGACGTAATTATGGGAGTCACAGCTGCGGTTTAAAGCCCTGAGACAGGATGAGATCGCCAAGAGGACACATATAAGAAAGAGAAAAGGCCTAGAGCCTGCACCTTAGAGTCCTCCAGTCCATACTCCATGGTCAGGGAAATGAGGATGGATCAGCCAGCAGGGGGAGAGGGGAAGGCTGGGTGAGGGGAGGGCGTCTTCAGGAGAAAGTGACCACCTGTGGGGAATCAGATAAGGACAGAGAGTGACCATTGGCCTTAGCAACTGACACTGACAAGGGCAGTTTCAGAGGAGGGGAGGAGGAGTCCTGACAAGAGAGGTTTTAAGGGGGAATGGAAGCCTACATACTGGGGATAGTGAACATACTTGTGTCTTTTTGAAGAGTTCATCTCTAAAGAGAAGTAGAGAAATGGAATAGCAGGTAGAGGGGGCATGGAGTCAAAAGAAGGTCAATGTTTCAAGATAGGAGCAGTGACAGCATGCTTGTGCACTGTTGGTAATGACCAGTAGAGAGGGACAAACTGCTGATGACAAAAGAGAGTCTTATTATATCATTTATAAAGATGAGAGAAATGACACTTTGGGAGGCCGTTAGCAGAGATTAGAACAGAGTTAGCCAGGGTCACAGAGTAGGACGTGACCCACACCTCCAGCCCCACCATGTCCTGAAGTGAGCACAGCAGGTCTCTGGCTCTGCCCATACATGGCCACAGACCTGTGAGCGGCTTCTGCTTCAGCCGCTGGGGAGACAGGCTGCCACAGAGGGACAATAAAAGTGAAGCTGCCCCCATTAATCAGTGCAAAGGATTAGATATGAGTGGCTGAAGCCCTGCCAACAAGCTCCAGCCCTGACAGCCGACTGGGAAAAGCAGGAGGCTCTTAAGCAAAAACATGCTTCTGAGAGCTTTCGTGAAGCATATCTGAAAGAGGGTCACACAGCTCACAGACACGCCGTCTAGCTCAAGGACAGAGGGCGGAGGACCCCACAGAACCCACCACTGCTGGAAACCAGAGCAGCAGACAAAGGACCCAACAAAAACAGAAAATGTGATGGCTCACAGGTGGAGAAACATCTCTCCCCTTTCTCACTCATCGCTTTCAGAAGGACTACTCTGACTGCCATGTCGAAAAAAGACTTCAGAGGCCAAAGGCAGAAACAAGGGACAGTTTAGGAGTCCATGTTCATAATTTATAATAGTTTAAAAATGACAATGGTTTGGATCAGGATGATTGCCGCAGAGGAGGAAAGAAGTAGTTAGAATCCAGAAGTATTTGGAAAGTAGAGACAGCAGCATTTGCTGATAGATTGAAACGTGCATCCTTAGAGAAAGAGAGGAGTCGAGGACGATGGCCAGGTTTCTCCCTGAGCAACTGGAAGGACGGAGTCGCCATTCACCAAGAAGACATAGTAAGTTTGAGAGGCCCACTAGACATCTGTTGTGGATTGAATTGTGTCCCCCCAAAATTGATATGTTGAAGCCCTAACCCCCGGTGTGGCTATATTTGGAGACAGGGCCTAGTGAAGTTAATTAAGATTAAATTAGGTCATTAGGGTGGGGCCCTAATCCAATAGAACTAGTGTCCTTATAAGCAAGAGAAAGAGACACCACAGGCACACACACAAACGCGGCCATCTGCAAGTCAGGGAGAGAGGACTCAGGAGAAACCAACCCTGCCTACACCCTGATCTCCGATATCTAGCCTCCAGAACTGGGAGAAAACCAATTTCTGTTGTCCAAGCCACCCAGTCTGTGGTGTTTTGTTATGGCCCCTAGAGCTGACTGATACAACATCCAAGTGGAGATGTTGAGTTGGTGGTTAGATATACACGTCCAGAGGTTGGTGGTGAGCTCTGAGCTGTAGACACACATCTGGGAGCTGCCAGCACTTAGATCATCTTTGAAGCAATGAGACTGAATGAGTTCATCTAGGTACAATGGAGAAGAGGTTTCAGCAGTAATCCTTGAGGCACTTAAAGAGGCTGGGGAATGGGTGTTAGCAGCACAAGAGACTGAGAAAGGAGTGGGGTGAGATGAGAAACAAGAGAGGAATGTTCCAGAAGCCATGAGGAGGGAGTGGCCTAACTCTGTTGCATGCTGGTGAGAGTTTGGGTAAGATGATCATTGAGAACCAACCATTGGATTTAGCAAGATACAGGTCACTGGTGACCTTGAAAAGAATCATCTCAGTGCAATCATGGGGTGAATTCCTGATGTAAGAGGGTCAACAAGAAAGAAGGTAAGAAGGAGTCTGGACACAGTGGGACAGGCAACTGTTTCAAGGAGGAGGTAAATGGATGGGATGTTGAAAAGGGACCTGGGAACAAGACAGACATTTGTTATTGTTCACTTTGTTTTGTTCTGAAGTAGAACTACCTCATGTTTACAGGTGAAAGGATGCAGGCTTCATGGAAACGTGAGGCACTGGCTTTCGATAAGAGGTTTGGGTTTGACCATAGGAACAAGAGTGCAGGTAGAGGTTATGGGACAGATGAAAGTGAATTTGTAGAAGTGGTGGGGAAGTGAGGCAGTTCTCCAATTGCCTTTCTCTTCTCAGTGAAGTAGAAAGCTCAGACCTTAGCAGAGTGAGGAGAGAGGAAAGCTCTTGGAGGCATTATGAGGGCAGGATGCACCACGTAAGGGCAGTTAGGGCTCAGGGACATGGGAACACGGTAAGATTTGGGGCAACATGAAGGGCCCACTTGAGTTAGTGGTGATGAATGACAAGTGAGCAAGTGAGTTCAGTGGGTTTCTTCAGCCTCCTCCAGCGGCCAGGGTACAGGTGATGAGTGGATGGAGGCTGGATGGAACCAAGTAGGGGTTTTGGCAGATGAGTTCAATAAAGGGAGACAGGCATGGGAGCTGAAGATGTATGACCACAGTGCTGGGCCATGGACTCCAGGCTGGCCAAGTAGAAGACTGAGGAAATAAATGACAGGGACAATGTTAGTAAAAATATAGTAGTAGGATCGATGTATCTTAGGTCTGTCCTTTAGTGTTGAAGAACTTTGGAGTTGTGCCCAAAGAGGAAAGCAGCTGGGAGAATGGGAGCCATGAAAATTATAGGCACGTAATTTTCAACCTCTGAGATATTTATTGCAGGTTTAGTTCCAGACCACTGCAATAAAGCAAATATCGCAATAAACGAGTCACATGAACGCACATAGAAGTTATGTTTACATGATACTGTAGTCTATTAAGTGTGCATCTCAAAAAATATGCATACCTTAATTTAAAAAAAACTTTATTCCTAGAAAATGCTAACAGTCATCTGAACCTTCAGGGAATCATAATCTTTTTGCTGGTGGAGAGGGTCTTGCCTCGCTGTGGATGGCTGCTGACTGGCTCAGGCTAGCGGTTGCTGAAGGTTGGGGTGGCTGTGGCAGTTTCTTAAAACACAACAACAATGAAGTTTGCTGTATCAATGGACTCTTCTTTTCACAAAAGATTTCTCTGTAGTATGTGATGCTGTTTGACAGCATTTTACCCACAGCAGAGCTTCTTTCAAAATTGGAGTCAATCTTCTCCAACCCTGCCACTGTCTTACCAAGTAAGTTTATGGAATATTCTAAATCTTTTGCTGTCATTTCAATGATGTTCACAGCATCTTCACCAGGAGTAGATCCCATCTCGAGAAACTACTTTCTTAGCTCAGCCATAAGAAGCAACCCCTCCCTCGTTAAAGTTTTATCATGAAATTGCAACGATGCAGTCACATCTTCAGGCTCCACTTCTAATTCTAGTTCTCCTGCTCTTCCCACCACAGCTGCGGGTACTTCCTCCACTGAAGTGGAGCCTCTCACAGTCATCCATGAAGGCTAGAATCAACTTCTTTTATAATCCTGTTAATGTTGATATTTTTGTCTCCTCCCATGAATTATGAGTGTTCTGTATGGCTCCTAGAATGGTGAATCCTGTCCAGAAGATTTTTAATTTACTTTGCCCCGATCCATCAGAGGAATCACTATGTATGGCAGGTATAGCCTTACAAGATGTATTCCGTAAATAATAAGACTTGAAAGTCGAAATTACTCCTTGATCTATGGGCTGCAGAATGGATGTTGTCTTAGCAGACATGAAAACAATACTAATCTCTTCGTACATCTCTGTCAGAGCTCTTGAGTGGTCAGGTGCATTGTCAATGAGCAGTAATATTTTGCAAGGAATATTTTTTTCCAAGCAGTGGGTCTCAATGGTGGGCTTAAAATATTCAGTAAACTGTGCTGTCATCGAGGCTTTGTTGTCCCATTTCGAGAGCACAGGCAGAGTAGAGTTAGGATAAGCATAATTCTGAAGGGCCCTAGGATTTTTGGAATGGTAAATGAGCATTGGCTTCAACTGAAAGTCACCAGCTGCCTTTGCCCTCCCACCATCAAGAGAGTCAGCCTGTCCTTTGAAGTTTTGAAACCATGTGTTAACTTCTCATCTCTAGCTATGAGAGTCCTAGATGACATCGTCTTCAACACAAGGCGGTTTTATCTACGTTGAACAGTCTAATGAGGTGTGTAGTGTAGCCACCTCTATCAAGGATCTCAGCTAGATCTTCTGGATAACTTTGAGGCTGCTTCTACATCGGTGTTTCTGCTTCACCTTGCACTTCTATGTTATGAGAAAACAACTTCTTTCATTAAACCTCATGAACCAACTTCGGCTAGCTTCAAACATTTCTCTGCAGCTTCTTTACCTTTCTCAGCTTTCAAAGAATTGAAGAGTGTGACGGCCTTGCTTTGGAGTAGGCTTTGGATTAAGGCAATGTTGTGGCTGGTTTAATCTTCTATCCAGACCACTAAAACTTTCTCCATATGAGCAGTAAGGCTGTTTCACTTTATTATCATTTGTGTGTTCACTGGAGTAGCACTTTAAATTTCCTTCAATAACTTTTCCTTTGCATTCACAACTTGGCCAAGTGGTGCAAGCTTCCAGCCCAGCCTTCAGCCTATCACAGCTTGCAGCATGCCTTCCTCACGAAGCTTAACCATCTTTAGCTTTTGATTGAAAGTGAGAGGCGTGCAACTCTTCCTTCACTTGAACACTTACAGGCCCTTGTAGGGTTATTAATTGGCCTAGCTTCAATATTGTTGTGTCTGAGGGAACAGAGAGGCCTGAGGAAAGGGAGAGAGAATGGGGCATGGCTGGTTGGTGGAGCAGACAGAACACACACGTTTATGAATTAAGTTCGCTGTCTTACATAAGTGTGGTTCATAGCACTCCAAAACAAATACAATCGTAATATCAAAGATCAATGATAACAGATCACCATAACAGATATAATAATAATGAAGAGTTCAAAATGTTGCAGTAATTACCAAAATGTGACACAGAGACACAAAGTGAGCACATGCTGCGGGAAAAGGGTACCAATAGACTTGCTCTATGCAGGGTTGCCACAAACCCTCAATTCGTAAAAAAATGTAGTATCTGTGAAGTGCAATAAAGCAAAGTGGAAAAAAAAGAGATATGCATGTACATTAAGGAGGGATGCAGATGGTAAGAGCTACAGAGCTCACAGATTTTTAGGGAGGGAGGAAACAGCAATCTGGAAACTTCAAGGTGGATACTGACTCCACCTTCAGTCTCATTGATTCAAGAGGCATGGGGAAAAACACAAACCCCTTCCCCCACACACATCCTTGAGAAAGCTGCAAGGGAATCAGAATCACAGAGGCCGGTAATGTTTTCACTTAAATCAAGAAAGCAAAAGGAGTTGGGGATGGGAATTAGGGGTCTCAAT